>OZ018321.1:169896916-170156916 GCA_963969495.1 Ceratothoa steindachneri
AAACCAGTGTATCTGTCGTTATCTACCTCGCCTAGCCGTGGGCGTATTTTTGTGTGTTTATTTTGAGGCTTTGCATCTCGCTTAGTTCGCTATTAGAAACTTATTTACTGTACCTGCTTTAGCCTCTCAGGTCCCTGAAAGACACAGTAATGGTTTATTGATATTCTCTGTGTTTTTGTGTATTCGCGTTATTTTATTTGTCATATTTTCGTGTTAAGCCAGTAGACACGTTAGTATTTCTTCTTTCGACATTTTTAAAGCGCAAGGCGAATCTCGGGAAAGGCCATGCAAGGAGCTCCTGCCCTACATTCAAAATGACGAAAATGCAGCGAGAGAAGAAAGGACATAAAGAGAAAGAGAAGAGAAGGGGAGAGGCGAAGGAGAAAATATCTGCGATTATGAATTGGAGATGCAGAGAACAAAAAATGAGAAGCTTTTGATCAACTCCCGGAATGACATCCTGCTAACTGTATCCGTGAAGCTTCCCGTCTTCAAGGAAGGTGAAGATTTCGAGTTTTATTTAACCCATTTCGAGAAAATATTCGAAGTAAACAACAGGTACATTGAGGCTGACGGAGTAGCCACAACTCGTGCCGTTGCTCAGTTCCCAGCTTTGATTATTCAACGTTGAAATCAGAACTACTAGCAGCAGTAAACATGACCCCGGATTACTATCGCGTGAAATTTTGCCAAGGACAAAGTGAAGAAGTATACTGCATTTCCCACTGACAAAGGACACATGAAATTCCTCCAGTTCCCCTGAATCGTTTGCGAGAGTACCTCAAAATCGGCTCCAGTAAGTGTCACTCTGCCTTTGACATTATTAACTATATTGGATGGCACGTCAGGAGGAATGAATTAGGACCAGAGTACGGCAAAATCCGTGCCATTCTGGTCATGCCACTGCTCATCTCGATAAAGCAGCTAATGTTGTTCTTAGGCTCGGCTTCTTTCTACCGTCGGTTCGTTTAGAATATTGCCTCCCTCTCTGCGCCCTGCTGAATTAGAAGTCCCCCGAGGTCCTTGTATGGACCCCGCCGTCCGTCGCTTCTTTTAATCAGCTTAAAGTCAAACTGATTTCAGCCCCTATTCTCCGACTACCCATCTCCCAAAAGACTTTCGGAATAAGAACTGACTCTAGTAACGTAGGAATAGGATGTGTCCTCATACAATATTGTGATAACGACGAGAGTTTTCCTATTGTGTACGCAAGTGGAAAGTTGCTCCCCCGAGAAAGAAATGATTCCGTTATAGAACGTGAAGCCCTTGACATAATTTAAGGCATACCCAAGTTTAAAATGTTTCTTATACGTAAGTGTTTGTTATCGAAATGGACCAAAACCGTTCTCATTTTGCATAACATAAAAGACAATAATAGAATGCTTATGAGATGGGGTCTGTTCCTACAAGTGTTCCAATTTTTGATTGTATACACAAAGGTTCTGAAAATTGTATTGCGGATAGCCTGAGTAGGAACCCTCTCGACTCTTCTCCGAACTAATTAAGTAGCCATTGTCTTGTATTTTATGATTTTTTTTTCTTTTGTTTTGGTTTGTATGTTCTGTATTTTATTTAAATTTGTAATCCAATTTGCTTGCGAATTACAATTTATGTACCCTTTTGCTTTGCCCGGTTCTTTTAATGTACTTTTGTAATATATATTTCCTTTTCTTTTATGTACTCTTGTCTTGGCTTTAAATAGCCCCGTATCGCTATTATCTTGAGGTGTTCGAGCCTCCACTCAAAATTCATTTAACCCATTGTGATCTTTGTAAAAATTAATGTCTCTTTGTTTGGTATAATTTATTGTGTTTTTGTTTTGTATAATTATTGAGAAGGAAACACTAATTTGAATTTGTACTGGACTTCGATTCATTATCAAGTAGTCCCTCATTGTTAGTTCCCCCTTTCTTTTATCTGAGGTCAAAAGATTTGGGATATATCAACCCCCATTCGTTGTATGATGTCACTTCCCTGAAGTTTCATCTTGGAAGGGAGGAGATGTCAGAATAAGGAATTTTTTTCTCCACGAGAAACCAGGAGCTCCGCGAGGTTGAAGAATGCCAAATCTGATCGTGGGAGAATTCATCTACTTCCGGGGATAAAGCAGACGCTTGGAGCACCGAGAGCAAAGAAAAGTTACCACCGTCCCCCCGAGTGATATCAAAAACCTGGCTTGGAGTCACCCTTCACACGGCTGTCTCTGATCTGGAGAAACTCTTCCGGTGCTTGAGGCAAAGCTCTTCCGGTCGGGACACATATAAACCCAGTCAGTCTCAAGCGGTGCCAGATTTAGTATAGGTCCACCGTACAGTACGAGACAGTTCAACTTCTCAATTCGACTCCGTTCCGTTCAGTCACGAGTGGGAAAGCTAGAAAATCCGCCCCGAAGGAAGTTAGCCACAGTCCATTGGCTATTCTTCGGTTTGTCTACGATCTCGTTTCGGTGCGAATATCTCGAAGTTAAACTTACGATTGTAACTTAACCGTGCAATCCACCCCCCCCCCCGATCGACTTCCAAGGCCTCAAATCCTAAAGCGAGGCCTATTACATTTGTTAATTTATTTGTATATAGGCATCCCAACCTTTGAACGTGTGCACGTCGGCTCGCCACCCGCAGCTTATAGACTCTCGTGAGTCAACCTGTCATCGCAGGTATCCATGTCATTTGTGCGATAAATCTTATTTATATGCATATTGTATTTGTGTGTAAATAGTAAAGATATTTTTTGTTCTACACTCCCCCATTATTTACCCTCCCCCTTCTTATCTGGTGATTAGCATCCAGCCAAGGTCCCGGACCTGACCTTGCCCTCCTCCCCTTATAATAAATATAATATATATATACACTCCCACCACCCCGGCTAACCTACTACACACACACACACACCCTTTGACCAAATAAACTCCCCCTAGCAGTCTTACCAGAGAACACACGCACATACCCTTTGATCCGAAGAAAAGCTCCACTCCGTTGTTCAGATTAGAGGAGCGAAAGCTCTCCCCCTAAATTGGCGTTAATATAAATAAACGGGCAGAAACATATGACAGCATTATTAGTATCATTATTATCTTTAAATTATTGGATCACCAGGATTAGCATTGACATTGGCCTAGAGCAAGTCAGTAAATTGTCCTGAATCTGTTCATCCATGGTCCCAGTAATCTGACGAGCAAGGAGACTTACAAGAAACTCTGAGTATTAGCACGGATAGTCAGCCAAAGACGTGGGCACACAAACGAACCACGGAAAACCCAACAATTTCACTTGGTTAAGTCAATTTAGCCTTCAGCCAAGATTAAAAGCCTACAGGGTAGCCATTCCACCCTTCTGAGTCCTTCCTCCTGCCAACCAACAACCAGGTTACCATTAGAACCCAATCTACAAGCGGACTACCCAAAAGAACGCTTTAGAGTTAGACTAAACTTGACTGTAAGGTGGCCTTACCTTCTCTACCAAATAAATCGGATCATCAACCGTAATCCCTATAACTGGTTACCTACCATAAACTGGCAACACACCTATACCCTAAAGAACATAGAGGAAATTACTACGGATTTTTTTTTAATTATCAACTATGGGCAAAATAAAAGTTAATGTAAACATTAGAATATGTCGTTTCTGATACACCGAAATCAAACAGAATTTTGTAACAATTAATTGTGCTGTTCCTGAACATCGAGAAGGACAATGGTGTGGTGATTTTCTCATTTGAATTGAAAGATAAGCGACGGAAATCGAGTTTAAATTATTGCATGTATGTTTTTCCTTTTATGTTTTCGTTTTCACATTTGTTGTTCCTCAAGGGTTTTTGTTACCCTTTCCTTTGTCGCGTATCGGTTCTCTTAACCGTTTGTCTAATCTGGTATTTTATCTCTTGATCGGTGTCAAATTCGTTGCTGTATTTTTTTATATTTTGTCAAATCTGGTGATGTATCCTTTCCGCTACGTGTAGATGTTTTCTTCTTCGTCCGGATTTCCGATCCTCGCCCTGCTTGGGAGGAGTCGGTGAGGTGTCCAGTATAAAATTGGAAGATTTGGAGTCAGTAATAAAATCGATAAAAATAACAGTGAAACGATATATTTGATAAAATCACTCTTTAGCAGTAATTTGCCAATCTGTAGATACATCCTTTACTAAATTAACATAATTTATTAAACTCAAATCCAAAATTCGGGGGTGACTCATTGGCTTTTTTTCGTTTTCAGGTGCATTAGATGGATTCTTTGAAAATCATCTCCCTCTCCTCGAGACACGATGACTGGCCTCAGGACCTGATTCTGTATTGCTTGTAAAATACAGCTTTCTACTAACCACACCAATTTCTCTTAAGGTTTCTCGAAATTCACCCATCTTTAAAATGTATATAACAGATAACATTGGAAATTAATAATAATAAATTCATTTTCTGTGACGCTAAACGAAGCTTAATATAAGGGAATCTATTGAAATGCCTTTTAAGGTGCATTAGATGGATTCCTTGGAAATGACGCTTAAGCCGAGGCACGATGTCCGGCTTCCAGGACCTAATGCAGTGTCGGTTGGAAAATTTTTCTTTATACTATTCCCTGCAATTTGTCTTGAATTCCTCGAAATTCACCCATCTTTAAAATGTAGTTAGCAAAGATAAGGTTGGAAATCAATAATAACAATTCGATTTTCTATGACGGTATCCCGGAACAAGAATGCTAGATTAACCTTCGACACTAAGGACAAAAGACGAACGGTCCACTTCTTCAAGGTCACCTGTGAATAAGTTGAAATATCTTCGATATATTCATTTATTTCAGCCAAACAAATTTTATCCTCTTTAGATCCACTTCAGAATCTCCTCAAATTCAAACTTTGCATCCTTATCAAACTCAATAATTTATCTCAAAATTATTTTTCTATAGATAAAAAGGACATATCAAAGTTTTAGACTTAGTTTCAGTCGGTGAGAGGCCTTTGACAGAGCGGAAAAGGAAGGAAGCGAGCATCATTTAATTTCTTTTAAAATTCCCTTTGGTGTATCAAAGTCCGGAGTTTGGATATTACGGATAAAAGGTTGCCTTTAAAAGGGTGGAAAAATGTGCTTAAAAATTAACATTTCAATAGCCAGCATAAATATAGAAGTTAACAAAAGCGAAATCAAAGCCTAGAGTGAAGTTGAATATATATATAACCTAGCGATGGGTTTAAAAAATAATGCTGAAGATAATTGCAAAAATATTTAAAAGGGCAAATAAATAATAAAGAAGGGAAACAAGTCAAAATAAAAATAAATAGAATTGTAGGATCTTAAAGAGCCTTAGGATCAACTATAGATATAGGAAATTAAGAGATAAAAATTAAAAAGATGATAATGACAAAAATATTAGTAAATTTTAAAAGATAGATGTATGTAAATCAAAGGAAACATCGGCCAGGAAAAGATATCGTATTCATTGATTCATTCAGGGTAAGAGAAATTGATTCTTTCTGATAAATACATGTCTATTTTCATTATTTTTTTATCTCATTTATTATTTTTCACTCCTCGACGTGACTTTCACTCAAAGTCAAGGATGATGGTTTTCATTCTGATGATTTCATGATAGTCGATGAACTCAGAGGCGAATGATAAACCCGATTCTTGCAAGATAGAGCGAGTCGTTCCAGATAGCAAATTAAGTCTAGGATCTTGCCGCCGTTGTCGCAAAAGTTCTTCTTCTTATTCAAACTCAGCACATTTGTGGAATTGAACAGATATTTTTGCTTTACTGATGAATAATCTCCAGAGACCCTTGTCCTCAGTATCAGTTTCCCAGTTCTGACTATCGATGTCGCATTTTTTCATTTTTGCTCTGTCTCCTTAAACTTTTATTTTCCTGCCTCTTCTCCGTTTGTCATCTGTAAGTTTGAAATAGATGATATGCTTAGGGGGCCTTCGTCCATCATCTAAACAACATACCCAGTAAACCTTAAAGGGTTCTTAAAATGATGTCTTCTATTCTTGTTAATTCTTATTCCTGTAGTAGCTAATTTGGGTTGTTCTGTATTCTAAGTTTATGTTAAGAATGCTGCGAATACAAGGCTGATGTAACTTTTCGAGTGCCTTCAAATGGTGTCTGAATGTCCCTAATGAGCAAGGCGATTTGTTTCCCTGACACTGTGCCGACTCGCCTCAGTGGCCCTTCTCTCACCAGCTTAGCCTCTCATCCTTCTTTCTGACACCCTGTCTTCTTACCCTTCTTCCTCACTTTCCATACAACTTCTTCCACAACTTTCTCTGGTAGTCCTCTAACTTCGCAGGGTAGACATCGACCAGCTTTCTCTTGCCCAGCCATCCCTGATTGGGACTGCGAAAGGGGGCGTGGCCCCCTTTCCCCTGAACTCTGGTTCGGGGTAGTGGGTTTTTAACAACCTACTTCACCCCACTTTCACCTTCCTCGCACACCCTCTATCTCTCTCTTCACGAACTATTAATTTTACGCCTATCCTAGGGTAAAGTCTCCATACTAATAGGCTGCCTGGCCACTGGGCGAAAAGTGTCCTCTAATGGCGCCAGCTGGCTTTGCCGGCCTCGTATTAACCCCTCGCAGAGCGGGCAACTGCGTTCTCTCATTATTGTTTACATCCCGTGACAATAATAGGGTCCTCAAGACCACTCGATCCTTGCTCTCTCACTAGACTTCTCTTTGGACCAAACCTCTTCTAGAGGAGAGGTGGTTTTTACCTCTTCTAGGAATTCGGTTGCGGTGGGCTCCCCTCACATCTTTCGCTGGAGGCACCCTTAGGCGACTATATCTCGCTTACAGCGGCAGTACCTCAATAACTTTCACAGAGGACTGCCAAGAAAGTAGGCAGGCGACCCAAAATTGACCGCTCCCGATGGGACCGGTCAAAAATTCAAACCCTCTTAAGGGGGCAAGGGATGACATGGCCCGTCAGTCCATGCGTCTTAACATCTTGCAGTCCTGTATAATCAGGGAGCAAGCGTACTTGTTCCCCTCTCTTCCACGATGCATGCCGGTTTGACAGCCTTAGACGAGACAAAATGTACCTTGAATTGGATCTATAATGTCATGTGTGGGTGGGGGAGAGTGTCGCCACATGGAAGCCTCCCCTGAGGTGACTCAATCCCATAGGTAGGATCATGCATAGGGTCGAACCCGAGGTCTGTACCAAGAACAAAACCTGAGTCCACCCCTGTACAAGCTTCTCTTCAGACGGCTCGGGCCCACGAGGATGCATAAGGAGAGGATGGATCTCTTCCTCTGCCTAGTTTTCATTTGAAAGCCAAGGACTTCTCCATTCCAAAGAAGTATCTTGCTGAGTCTGATCCATCTGGCCTAAGGGTTCCTTCGCGTTCTGGAGATAAGCAGGTTTATTTTCCACCCTCCTCTCCCAAAGAGAAAATAAAGAAGAAAAAGACTTAGAAGACTAAGGGTTCATCTCCCTCTGTGGGAGCTCCAGGGAAGGACGGCTGCACTGCCGTTTCGGCAAGTGACCAGGCCAAGATCGGCTTGTCCGGCCCAGATGCTCTCACGGGTACAGGTCTCCAGAGGAAGAAACAAGTTGCAAATGCGCCAAGCGGAGCTTCGATTACGTCCTGGCCCCTCATTGAGAGACTACCTAGCCTTTTCGACCCCACTAGCTTTAATTTCTTTGTAGTTATTTGCTGCACTGATGAAAGCATGTTGGTCAAGGGCAAAATGAATCATAAGTCGATAGCACTAGCTAGCGTGATTGGTAGAGAGCCGATGGTACCCTGTTTCTCGGACGGAAGCCTTCTAGCGAATGCGTCGGATCCCTGCGAGGTCGCCATGATTAGTGCCCTTTGGACATTTAATGGCTTGATGGCACGCCGGTAAGTATGATGCCGCACTTTACTATAAAATTCGTGAAAGGAGTGATTTATGTGAGGGAACCCGTGAACTACTCCAAAATAACATCACATTATTGCTGCCAACAAGAGAGCGGTCAAGGTTTAACGTGTATTGAGAAAGCAGGGAGGGGCCTATAGACCCACTCCTATAATTTTCGTCACGTTCGTTCGATAATGACATGCTTCCAGAGTTTGTCCGTGCCGGTTGGTATCGCTACCGCGTGAAGGCATTCGTGCCAATGTCGCGGAGGTGCTACTACCGCTACGGCTTCGGCCATAATAAATTGCTCCTGTAGACGCGCAAAGTCGGGGTTACCCGAAGTCTGTGTAAATTGCTCCAAGGATGCTCACGGTAAACCCAAATCATGTATGGGCTAGTGTGTCATTTGCAGAGAGCCGCAGCACGCTTTTTAGAAGCAGGCTCGTGCGCATCTCCTGGAGAAAGAAATCCTGACCTTTCAGGCCCTGGATCCTACCTCATTTCGCGAGGCTAAGGATTCGCTCCTGGTGCGCACACGCTGCCTGGAACGTCTTATGCCTCAATATTAAAATGATACCCTCTTCTCTTGGCCCATCCAGTCTTTCAAGCACGGTCGTTTCAGCGCACAGTAGGGACCCTTCTGCGCGTTCTATCCAGCCCGGGCGCTCCTCTATCAGGGCTTGCGGTACATAGGGTTCACAGCCAGCCCTGGCTAAAACCAGGGCTCCCCCCCTCCACCGATTCGATAGACTCGCAGGAAGCAACACCCCCTGATTTGGTCGTGTGACCGTCTTCCGAGATTCCTAAAGGTGCTCCCAGAAAGGATGACAGACCCAAAGCACCCTGGCTTCTAAGTCAAACCGAGTGCTAGGCTAGGTGAAACCAAGGCGATGGATCCTCGCAAGGAAGGATTTCCGCTTCCGAAGCCGCCCAGTCTGCCTAAAGTTTCGAGAATGAGGGGGGACAAGACTCGCATAACCAGCCCAAACTCCCCCAATAAGTCCTCTAAAGCAACAGCGCCTGGATTTCTACCTCCGGGAGGCGTACGGTCATTCCCGTGAGGGTCTTCCCCTCGAAGAAGGCCTCCGCATCCCCAACGAGCTAGACCGGGAGAGCATATTCCTTCAATGGAATTGCCACGAACTCTTGGTTCGTCTCCTCCCGTTTTCCCTTAGCTAGTTTTTGCAGTAAACTATACTGGGCACGTTTCCCTCACACACCCCCCCGAGATATAAAGGTTTTACGACCACACGACCACGGAATGGGGGCCGAGCAGGTAGATGCGCCATTTACATATGGTATGATGTCTGCGTTTTTCTCTTTGTTTTTAAAAGCTTTGAGGCAATAATAGGGCAGCTACACCTGGATAGGAGGTATACTGTTATTTCTGCCTATATTCCACTGTCAGCCGACTTCGAGGCGGGAGAATTTTGCCGCGTCGTGGCACGGTTACCGAGTCCCTTTCTCTTGCTCGGGGATCTAAATGGTAGACCTCTCCCCCACGGGAAACTACTCGATCAATTTCAGGGGGTTAGGCGATTGCTAACCTGATCGACGAGCTGTAGATAGGTGTCCTAAATGTAGATAAGTTTACGCAACACTGCCTGATAACCGCTTCATTTTCCTGTCTTAAACTATTTCCGTGCTCTCCGGATGCAGCACCCGATTTTAGGTGTGGAGTATTCATTGACCTCCACGGTAGTGATTACTTTCCCATTCAAATATCATTTTCTAGGCCACTGATGGATGTGAACCTGCATGGGGTCACTTGGCGCAGGCGTGGTGGTCAGCATTTAAGGAAATGGCTGATTTCTCTATCTTTATTTCAGCATGTTTTGAAGCACGCCCGCCGCTCGTCCTTTATTTGACGTGTCAAAGAAATTGGGGACATGTTCTCACAGGACACCCTTCCTAAACCCCAGGAAGCAGGTACCGCAATCTCGTAGTCGGAGACCTTCGCTCCTTTGCGTCCGCTCTCTCCGTATTCTCTAGCTAGGATGCTGCTCCACCAGCATTAATTCGCGTGGTGATTTCGCGGAAGGCCGCCAACTGGACTTTACCCCCAGAGGCGGAGAATCCTTCAACAAAGGTTTACAGAGAGTGAGTTGCGTTCCGCTTTTTCTTCTTGCGCAGGCACAGTCCCTGGTCCGGACACATGAGTGAACGAAGCATGGAATTTCTGTAATAATTTTTTATCGATCCTCTGTTCGTTCGAAGCTATATTACGGATTCGAGTTTCATGCATACACGCTGACTGTGTATTTTGGGAAGTGGCCTCGATCCACCACACCAGCCTTCGCATAGTGACCTGTGTTTTTCGCGAGTTGCTATTTGAGAGGCTACCTATCAATTATGGGAAGATGCCACTTGCTTTGCACCGTGCACAGTGCATTATTTTTCTGTACGAGCGAGCCCGGCGCCTTCATCAGAAACCAAATGCTCTCACCGCATCCGCAGCTGATCTCGACTGTCCCTTTGCCGCCGAGAAACGGCAGTCATACCCTAATCCCTTTAGTTAATGGATAAGAAACTCATTCAAGAGCTCAGTGTAGCTTTCGGATCGGTGGCGCTCCTGGTTCTGCCAAGGATACCAAACTAGAGAGTACCACCTTTGAATATTTGTCGCCATGCCTCTGCTCCCAAAGGTTCCACAGCGACTGGAGTATTGCGTTTGGCCTTTATAGAGCACACTACGCCTTATGCTAGAACCATGCCAGTGTATACGGAGTGTATACTGTTCCCATGGACCTACTATCAAATGCTGCCAGGGCTTCAGGTTGCTTTCTGTCGTCTCCGAATTGGACATACTCGCGGGATGCACCGTCATTGATGGAGCGCCGCCATTTGATGGAGCACTCCATTTAGATACATTATTAAATACATTTCAAATACATGATATAAAGGCTGTTTCAATAAGGTCGCTCAACTTTTAAATGTAAATAAAACAAGTTGTGTGTGATATATGCACTCAATTTATTTTTTATTTGAAAGTACATTTCATCGCATTAAGTGTGAAAAATGAGCTTATTCAAATGTCTGGCTTGGCTTTGCTTAGTGGAACTTATTCGGGAGGCCCAATTCTCGAAGACTTTCTCGCATAAATCTGGCTAAATTTGCTGGATGGTGTTCGTTATGTTAAGTTTAAGGACATCAACTGTTTGCAGATTATTTGCATAGACCTGCGATTTAAGGTAGCCCCAAAGAAATTAGTCTAATGGCGTTAAATCGCATGATCTCGGTGGCCAGTTGACGTCGCCGCCGCGCGAGATGACCCTGCCCTGAAATCGCTGGTGCAAAATGTCTATCGTGGCGTGTGCAGTGTGGCACGTAGCGCCTTCCTGTTGGAACCACCACATGTCGTCAGTATCCATATTAGGCATACAATCCAGTTGATGCCACAAGAAGTTACTTATCATCGATTTGTAGGTCTCACTGTTGACAGTTACAGCAATCTCATCATCGTTCTAAAAAAAATATAGGTCAATTATTCCGTTAGACGAAAATCCGCACCAAACAGTGACTTTGTTGGGATGCAATTAGTGCTGGTGTATCATGTGGATTGTTTTCGTCCCAAATCCGACAATTATGCTTGTTCCCAAATCCATTCATCCAAAAATGGGCCTCGTCGCTGAAGATGACTTTTGGGGGGAAATTTGGAGCAACTTCCAACTGCTCTAGAGCCCAATCAGCGAACACAAGACGTTGTCTATGGTCGTTTACCTTAAGTTCCTGGGTAAGTTGGATTTTTTACGGGTGCAGACCCAAGTCCCTACGCATAATTCACCCAACTGAAGTCGCAGAGGGGCCAAGTTCTTGTGAACGACGAGAAATTGACTGCCTCGGATCTTCCCGTACACTCTCATTTAAGGCAGCGATGTTTTCAGCAGACCTTGCATTTCGACGACGTACGGGTGTTGGCTGATTGTTTATCGACCCTTTTGCCTCAAATTTGGCCACCAAGCGTCGAACAGTGGACTCGGTAGAACGATTGTGGCGAGGATAGAAATCACCTACTCGTAATGCGCGCAACGTTTGTCGAACGGAGCACTGATTTTTATAATAACATTTGATGATTTTTACACGCGGTTCAACGCTATAACCTTCCATCGTGACTTGCCAAGTACTACTGAACAGTTCACAGTGAGGTTGCCAGATGTCGCTATAACAACATGGCCACTATCGCCTGACAAAGCTCGAGCATCCTTGTT
The DNA here is from genome assembly GCA_963969495.1 of Ceratothoa steindachneri. Classification (NCBI taxonomy): domain Eukaryota; kingdom Metazoa; phylum Arthropoda; class Malacostraca; order Isopoda; family Cymothoidae; genus Ceratothoa; species Ceratothoa steindachneri. The sequence goes on from OZ018321.1 coordinate 169,908,957, forward strand.
GAAAGACCCTTTATAATGACAATCGATAAGGACCATTGGTATCACAAGAAAAAAATAATCCATTAAAATGAAATTGTATAATATAATTACTAATGTAGGAATTGGTGACAATTGGACTTAGGTACTACAAGAAAATATAAAGTCCCATAGAATAAAATTTCAGTTAGCTATTTATTTCAGCATTACATTTAAGTAATGTCAGTTGCTGAAATGTTTCGTCAGATAAAAAAAACTCCGTTTTAGAGATAAGATCAATCATCCTATGAGAACAGCCGTTCCACAGGAGCTAACCACGGAAAGTGGTGTTGTATATAATCAAAAACTTTTTTTAAGTTTAGATATCTATCTAAACTTTGAAGTGTTTTATTTGAATCCAAAAGGTAATTGAACAATACTAAATCTGCGGTTTATCGTCTTTGAGTGGGTTTTGTAAATCCAAAATAATCGTCACTGTCCGATACACCACTGGATGATTCAGCTTCGGGTCACTCTGCTAAATTCTCAATCACTTGAATCATAATATTTTTAACAGAGTCTTGGTGGCTTTAACCGTCCAATGAAATACTGATATCTACCCAGCGGAGTTTGAAGAATAGATGGTTCGTTGATGTATTAATGCCATCTGTAACGCTGGCTTCATCTGCCAAGGTCAAATAAAATTGGTAGCGCTTTCCAAAGCCCTTAGTGACTCCACCTGGAAGAGGTTTGCAAAATTTCAGAGAACGAGACTGAAGTCTGTTCAGCTTTTTCTCCACAGTGAGCAAGGTAGGGAGTGGTTCTCCAGAAACCAGTTTTTTCTCCCTGTAGGCGAAAATTGCCACTGCAATAAGCCTAAAAACTGAGACATACTCCCAAAGAAATTCAATTTCGTGACTTCTGAACACTGGAAGTTCAAGGGATGTCATGAGTTGATGTAATTTGTCCTTGTATTTTAAAAGTAATGACAATGCATTAAACAGAGAGTTCCACCTTGTAATGCAAGGCACCTTTAATAAGCAGTTGATAACAGTTTTGATAATCTCTGCTGATTTTGGATGACCCCTTTTGTTCTATGATTCTGAGCATTTCTCCATCGCAGCATGATTAATATTTGCAAAAGAAGATAGTGTCAGTGCCTGTTTTTCATCAGTTGTGACGACGAGACTGAGCGTGTGTGAAGCACAATGCACATGCTTAGGTAGGCTGAAGCTGCATGAGTCAGACGAACGGACTTCTTCCTAATCTAAGGCACTTCTCATTAAAAAATTATTCTCCAGCTCGTGCTCACCATGATCTTCTTCACATACCTGGATTCCATCTTCTGAATTTGTGGACACATTTGCAGCAGTGAGTGCAAATTCCTTAAATTCTTTAACAAAATTAGAGCTGTTTTCAGTGAAGGTGCTCGTGATTTTCTGCAGGGGATATCCTATTCATTGATAATATTCTCCATATGTTCAGCAATCTTGATGTAGTTATGTTCTCATTTGAAGCGACAGCATGCCGATACTCCACTGTGACGGACAAGAGCAGCTTCCTCAAGATGAAAAAAAATTAAATAACAGTCCAATGTTTTGTCTCATAAATGTTTCCATAAATTTTAGATATTAATATAATCGATATCAATTCCACCAACAAATAGTTCTGCTTTCAGCCAAGAGCTGATAACTCCCTAACTGTAAAGGCCTTTTCAATTTAATATTTCATAAAGAGCAAAATCTTAACATACCCAATGAACTGTAACGCCCCAAAAACTACGTTGGCAAGTTCACCAAAAATCTGCAGTAGGGCATAAGTAGGAGGTGCTGTCTAGTTTATTCTTCAGTAGACCTCTTGACACTTTCTCTTATAAGATTTGGGCCTAGTGTCCTCCTTGAAATGACGTCACCTGAAGAATTTAGACCTGCGGTAGTGGAATGTGTGATTATTGTGAATAAAATCGATTTTCACAGTGAAATGAGAATATATGGTATACATATAAAATTTTATATATAAAATGTAGCTATATTGGACTGGTACATTAATTCGTAAGTATATTATTAGTCCTTCGTATTCAGAATTACATAGTGGAACATTGACTTTCAGTATTGTTAGGAATATATACATTATCAACCTTTATTTCCTACATTTTTGACGGGCGGGCATGCCATTTTTGTCATAATGATATAGAAGAATTGCTACTATAACGAAATAAATCGTTATAGGAACTCATCTAATAACTACATATAATCGATCAATAATTGTACAAATTATTCATGAAAAAGTTGATTAAGAATATATGTATGTGGATTCTCATTAAATTATTGCAATATATTAAACCCTGTTGCTTGTATATGTGTTCATTTATTTAACTTCGTTATATAGCCTACGTAGTGACCAATGATCCGAATGCTTTATTATTCGATTGTTATAAGCACTTAACCTGTACTACTAATACTATAATTGTAAACAACATTTGTAACTCAGAACTCACCTTTTATTAATCTCACAAAAGCTGGTTGCTCCATGGTTGCTAGGGCATGAACACCTTGTATGATAAAATCTACAATCAGCTTATCAACAACAGATTGTTTCACCTGCTTAGTATTCACCACATAACACTCAGGTAATGTCTTTACTTTAACACCGCTGCATGAACGACCATTGTCTAATACTGAACATTTGATTTTTGAAAAATTCTTTGAGCTGTCACGTAGTTATCCGATTTTTGCACCAAAGCAAGATGCTTCCTCTCTTGATAAATGTACATGATCAGATAATTGAAGGACATTTGTTTCACGGTGCCATACTTAACGTTAAATTCAATTAGCATATACTATAAATAAAAGTGTTGCAAATGTGTTGCTACTAGAAATTTTGCCATTTTTTTAAATAAGATATAGTGAAACTTGTCAATTCAATTCATTCTTGTCGATAACTTTTTACATTCAAATGAATGCGTAGATTGGAAGTAGCATTGCTCACCGGAGAGATTCCGCCATTGCATGATATACATACACACTTTACTTTTTTTTCCGTCGGAAGATTTCATTCTAAAAAAATTACCATCTAGTAAAGGATGACTAAAATTACAGGATTCTTTATCTTCCTCATCTGTATTATTGTCTAATCTCTCCATTTCACAGTCAACTGTTTGTTTCATACAAGTTGAAACAAGCTAAAACATGTATTACACGTTCTTAACAGCTATATAAACCTATTATCAGTAAAGTATTTACAAAAATTATATAAATACTTTCAAAAGTATTTAAATGCTGGGTGGATGTCGAGATTATCTTCTGCTGGGTTTCCTGACATGTAGAAATTCGTGGAATGAGCTTGCCGAAGAGGGCGCAAAATAGTTGGCGAGGACTAGGCGACCAGACTAGCGTTTAGCTCTTCCTCCCACCGATTACATGGATGGCATTAATAAGAGCTACCCTCCGGGCGACTTTGCAAAGTAGTTGGGAGACGCTCGAGGGAAACTTAAAGTTAAGTGCCATTGCGCCGTGACTGTGCCCATGGACATACCCCCAAATGCCGCCAAGGCTTCAGGTTGTTTTCTGTCGTCTCAGAATATAACACACTCGCGGGACGAACCGCTATTTGGTGGAGTTCTCGCCTGTGCCTTATTTTGAAGACTGCCTTGTCCCACAGACTGTTTTGGACATTCTTGTTGAATGTCCCAGTCTGGGTCGTCTTCGCGTTCTTTACCTAACCCGGTACCTGGACAAGTCGAGACGCTATTGCTTGTCCCTTGTGTTCGTGACTGGTTCGTGCACACATATTTGTAGACTATACGACTTTTGTGATGAGGCTGGCTTCCTTCACTCTATTTGACTGTTTTTTTGTAGGTCGCTTATTCCTGTGCCGGGGAAAGGCGGCCCTAACCGCGACGACGGAGCGCAGCACTTCATTCTCATTGCCATTTTGCTTTATTTTATTTAAGGTATCTTTTATTTACATGTTGATATTTGTTTTTTAATCTAGCCTACTAATAAGCTTTAGCGTGAGTACGGTGACTTTTGCCAGGGTAGAAAGTCGCTAGATGGACTCTCAAAATGTTTAAAAAGGATATATCGGCGTTTGACCGCTGAAAATTGTTCCTGGGAAAAATCGCCTCTTAGAGTAGACTGAAGAGTTTTCCAAATGCTAATATCATCACTTAATATACATTTATTGCTCTGTAATTTGTCTAATGCTTGCTATAATGGTTTAACTCGTTGAAGAAGATCTTCCGCATTCTCGATCCACCGCACCTGTCTTCGCATGGTGACCGTTGTTTTCTGCAAGCTGCCAATTCAGAGGCTACCCGTCGATTTTGGGAATATACCACTCGCTTTGCGCCATGTACAGTGCATTATTGGTATGTCGGTGCGAGCCCCCACCTTCCTTATTCGCCAACAGCTCTCACTACATCCGCAGCTGATCTCGACGGTCCCTATGCCACCGAGAGATGCCAGTCATACCCTGAGCCTTTGGGGTTAACGGCTAGGAAACTTATTCGAGAGCTTGGTGTAGCTCTCGGTCCGGTAGCGCCATTGTCTCTGATCGGAATGTCGCCTAGAAGGGCACCAGCTTTGTCTATTTGTCGCCATGCCTCTGCTCTCAAAGCTTCTTGGCCACAGAAAACCGAAACCTGTGCGCTTTGGCATAGCGAAATACGCGCTTCAATGCCTGTTGGAGTCGAAGCTGATGCGTTGGCATCTGGGCCGCGCCAAAAGAGATCGAAAGGTCGTCCACCTTGAGCGTAGCAAGAACATCTTCCGGCAGCACCGAGGTAATGCCGTTGATGCTCAGGGCAAAGAGTATGACACTGAGGACACTTCCTTGCGGGACACCCTCTTCCTGCTCCTTTGGGCCGGAGAGAGCTCCCCCCACCCGTACGCAGAATCGACGATCTCTCAAAAATTCAGATATAAACATTGGGAGGCGTACCTTCGCCCCCATCGTGTGGAGAATCTACATGATTCCGTATCACCATGCGGTATCATAGGCCTTCTCCCGATCGAAAAACACCGTTGCGTAGTGCTGTCTACTAAGAAAAGCCTCGCAAAACACATTTTATAGTCGGAGCAGAGCATCCGACGTGGAGTGGAACTTGCGGAAGCCGCACTGTGTGGAAGACAGATGGCCTCCGCTGTCCAGGAAAAAGGCTAATCTAACATTTACCAATTTCTCTATCAAATTGCACACGCAAGAGGTTAGAGAGATTGGGCAGAAACAGGTCGAAGTAGAGTGATCTCTCCCCAGTTTGCAAAAGGCGAGCACAGTAGCGCTTCGCCAAGGGTCTACTAGAAGACCTTCCACCCAGATGCTGTTGAACAATTCTACCAGAAAGGCCATGCCTCGCTCACCCAGGTGTCGAATGTCGAAGCATGGCGTACGGAACAGCGTCCGGACCATAAAAGGTGTCCGCGGTGTGAGTCTAACGACTCGGTGGAGGCGTGTGGCCATTTCGCCATACGGGAAACGGTCACGCTGGGGAAAGAGGGGGGAGCCCTGGTTTTAGCCGGGGCTGGGTATAAACCCTTTTTGCCGCCAGCTTTACCAGGGGAGCGGTGAAGTTGGGTAGAGCCCGCAGAAGGGCTCCGAATGGGCGCGGAGGTAAAGTCCAGCCGGCGGCCTTCTGCGACATCACGACGTGCATTGAATGCTGGTGGAGCAGCATCACGGCTAGAGAATGCGGAAAAAGCGGTCGCGAACTATTCCGCCACGGACGCGGGGTCCGAGATTGCGGTCCCATTCTCCTAAATAACGTGAGGGGGGTCCTGCGAGAACTTGCCCCAAATCCTTTCAACTCGCTTCGGCACCTCAGCTAAAGGGGTCTTCCCGTTTAGTGAAGACACGTATGCCCACCAAAAAGAGCGGTGGGCGTGCTTCGAAATATACCGGAACCTTGCCCTAGCCCGACGAAATTCAGCAACAGTAAAATCATTCGGGCGGCGCTTATAGCGCATGTAGGCATAACGCTTCTGTTTAAGGGCCGTCTCACACTCGGCCGACCACCATGGGAGTGGTCGGCGGGCAAAACGGCCAGACGTCTTTGGAATAGTAGTTAGGCCTACGGCGATGAGGTTGCCGAAGAAGAACTCAACGGCCTTATCTACCGATCTAAACTACTCGACTGAGATAGAGAGTTCCGTCATTTCCTGAAATCCCTGCCCCCGAACCCGTGCCAAGCACCACCGAAGGGGTCCCATTAGGCGGCAGTTGCCCTGAAAATGATATTTGAATGGGAAAGTGATCACTACCATGGAGGTCATCGACCACCCCCCAATCAAAATCAGGGTTTGCATCCGAAGAGCACAAAGATAGGTCAAGGCAAGAAAATGAAGCGGTTCTCGGACAGTAGTGCGTAAACTCATCCACGTTTAGGACACCCATCTCAAGCTCTTCGATCAGATCGGCAAGGACTTTTCCCCTGGGATTTATGGAGTAATCTCTTCAGAGAGGATGCATGCCATTCAGATGTCCAAGCAAGAGATAGGGCCTCAGCAACCGTGCCACGACGCGACGGAATTCCCCCGCGTCGATGTTAGCTGACGGTGGAATGTACGCAGAAATGATAGTATACCTCCTATCCAGGTGCAGCTGCACAGCCACTGCCTGAAAGGAGGTAGCTAAAGAGAACGGAAAAATGGAGACATCATGCCGGGTGTAAACCGCGCATCCTCCCAGTCCGGCCATCCCGCGATGGTGAGGTCGCAAGACCCTTATACCCCGGGAGGGCAGGCAGGGGTGCTGCACTTAGCATGGTCTCCTGCAAAAAGATAGCTAACGGGGGACGGGATGAGACGAGCCTCACAGCTCCTCGCAGTTGGCCCGGAGTCGACGGCAATTCCATTGAAGTAATATGCCCTCCAGGCCTAGCTCGGAGGAGACGCGGGGGCCCTCCTCGAACTGAATACCCTAACGGGAATGGTCGTACGCTTCCCGGGGACAGAAGCCCGGGCGAGGTTGGCCGGACAAAGCGCTTAAGGCGCTGTCGCCTTCGAGGACTTATTGGAGGAGGTTGGGCTCGCCTTGTGAGTCTTTTCCTCACTCCGCCTCGGAACCTTTGGCGGGCGTTGTGGCTTTGGAGGCGGGGGCCCTCTTTTCGAGGAACCACCGTCTCCGAGCCACTCGCTCCACCTCGGGGCGTGGGCGAAGGAGCCAAAGCTCCTTTGTTGCTGTCCTCCTTTCGGGGGACGGCTTTAGGAACCCCCGATGTAGGCCTAGGGACCATCTTCAGAGGTGTTGCCTCCTGTGAGTCTAACTACTCAGTGGAGGCATGTGGCCGTTTCGCCTTACGGACAACCGTCACGCTGGGGGAAGAGGGGGGAGCCCTGGTTTTAGCCGGGGCTGGGTATGAATCTGTTTTGCCGCTAGCTTTACCAGGGGAGCGGTGAAGTTGGGTAGAGCCCGCAGAAGGGCTCCGAATGGGCGCGGAGGTAAAGTCCAGCTGGCGGCCTTCTGCGACATCACGACGTGCATTGAATGCTGGTGGAGCAGCATCACGGCTAGAGAATGCGGAAAAAGCGGTAGCTAAGGATTCCGCCACGGACGCGGGGTCCGAGATTGCGGTCCCATTCCCCTAAAGAACGTGAGGGGGGTCCTGCGAGAACTTGCCATGAATCCTTTTAACATACTTCCACACCTCAGCTAAAGGGGTCTTCCCGTTTATTGAAGACACGTATGCCCACCAAAAAGAGCGGTGGGCGTGCTTCGAAATATACCGGAACCTAGCCCTAGCCCGACAAAATTCAGCGACAGTGAAATCGTTCGGGCGGCGCTTATAGCGCATGTAGGCATAACGCTTCTGTTTAAGGGCCGTTTCACACTCGGCCGACGGACAACCGTCACGCTGGGGGAAGAGGGGAGAGCCCTGGTTTTAGCCGGGGCTGGGTATCAACCTGTTTTGCCGCTAGCTTTACCAGGGGAGCGGTCAAGTTGGGTAGAGCCCGCAGAAGGGCTCCCAATGGGCGCGGAAACAACCGTGCTTGTTGGACTGAATGCGCCAGGAGCAGAGGGTGCCTTTCTAACTATTGAGGCACATGACGTCCCATGCAGAGCCGTCGACCAAGCCTTCAGCCTCGCGGAATGAGAGTCGATCCTGGACCAGAATAGCCAGGATTTCTTTCTCAAGGAGATATGCACTACATTTCTTCGAGGAAGCGGGGTGCGGCTCTCGCACACGATTTGTACTTAACGTGTGCGACTTTGGAGCAATTTACACATACTTTGGGTGACCCCGACTTTGCACGTCTACATGAGCGATTCGTATGGCGTATGCGGTGACAGTAATAGCACCGCCGCGGAAGTGGCACGAATGCTTTCACGCGGTAGCGGTATTAACCGACACGCACCAACTCGGGGAGCTTGTCACAGTCGAACGTGACGAAGAGTGTAGGGGTGGGTCTCGAGGCCCATCCCTGTTTTCTCATCACACGTTCGACCTTGACCACCCCATGGTAGGCCAGCTCTAGGGTGATGTCCTCAATGGAGTAGTCAAGAAGTTCCTTCACATAAACTACTCCTTTCACAAAGTTCATGGTAGAGTGCGGCGTCACACTCACCGGGGTGCTATGAAGTGTCCGAAGAGCACTTATCTTATCCGCCTCGGAGGGATTCGCCGCATTCGCCAGAAGGCTCCCGTCCGAGAAACGGGTCACCTTTGGCTCTCTACCAATTGCACTAGCTAATCCTCTCCTCTGATGGATCATGTTGCCCTTGGACAACATGGTGCCATCAGTGGAGCGAAAAACGAGGAAGCGCTTGAAGCCAGCGGGCTTGAAAACGCCAGGTAACCTCTGAATGAGGGGCCCCGATGTCATCGAGGCCCCGCCCAGTGCACTCTTGGTCCTAGTCTTAGTCAGGGGCTTCGCACACGGGGGGGTAGAGGGGCCGGATGTGCCGATCTTGGCTTGGTCGCCTACCAAAGTGGCAGCAGACCCATCCGTCCTTGCAGCCCCCGCGGATGGAGAGGAGCCCCGAGTCTTTTTTGTCTTTTTAGTGTTTTTATTCTTTGGAGAGCAGAGCGGGGAATGAACCCGCTTCTCGCCTCCGCCGGCAGAAGCCCCCATATCAGATGGGCTGGCCTCAGCCAGGTCCCTCTCCGAAATGGAAAAGGTCCTGGTAGTCGTAGGGGCACCTGTCGGAGGAGATCCCTCCCCTCCTTGTACTGCCTCGGAGCCCTCAGCCGTTTGAGGGGGACCTTGCATAGGGGCGGATTCGTGTTCGGTGCTTGGCGCTGAGCCTTGATCCCCCCCCATGGAAGGCCCTACCGTCTGAGACTGGGTCTCCTCAAGACTATGTCTATCACAGTAGGGGCCTCCAGTTGGCCATCCCCTCCCAGGATATCGCAGGTCCCCTTGGCAGCGTCAAGAGTCTTTTGTTGGGAGGCACAGGCCTTAACCCCGGCAAGGTTTGATATCCTTGCCAGCAGGTCTTTTAAGGGAAGCGACCGAAGGGGCCTGGCTTCATTCTCCCCCCTAAGGGGGTTAGCCATACCGAGCCACTTTGATGAGGAGCGGCTGGCTAAGGGCTGCCTGCTGGCTTTCTTGGCAGTCCCCTTGGAAAGAAAAGAGGGGACTGCCGCTGGAAAAAGGGAGGTGCCCGAAAGAACCTCCAGAGAAGGGGGTGCGTGGGAGTCCCCTGCACCCGTGGGCGAAGGAGAGGAGAAAGCCTTCTCTACGGTTAGAAAAATATGGACGGTTAGAAAAATGGGGGGGGACCTCCATTTTTTTGCTGGAGCTCCCCTAGGGCGGCTCGGTTGATGTACAAGGGGGAATGGGGAGAGATTTGTTTGTTTTTTTTATTTTCATCCATGGGCATGGTGATCCTATTTTTGCCACGGGACGCAAAAGCTCATTAGCTTTTGCAGTCGCCCGCACTGCAAGAGGTGCTTACAGGCCTGGCAAAGCCAGGCGCCGCCATTTGGGACCACCCCTCCCGCCTGGTGGCCTGAGAGTCCATCGACATGGCGGCTCCACCTTAGACGCAGCGTAAAAATGGATAGAATGTGAAGAGGAGAGGAAAAAGGATGTGAGGAAGGTATGGGTAGGGATGCGGCAGGTTGTTAAAAAAAAAAACATCCCGAACCGGAGCTCAGGGGTTAGGGAACATTGTCCCCTCCTCCCTCAGCCCCGATATAGGACCGTTGGCTTGAGAAAAAGGTCAGCTTCTACCCTGTGAAATTAGAGGCTGACCATTGAAAGTTGTGGGAGAGGTTGTATGAAAAGCGACGAAGTAGGAGAGAAATACAGGCTATCTGAAGGAAGGAAGAGTGGCTAAGCTAGATCCGGACGGAGCGCTGGCTCCTGTCAGCACGGCGGCCAGGATGGCAAATCGCCGCGCCCCTTACGGGGGGACTTGAATGAAACGTACTGCATATAATGACATTCCAAACCAAGAGATTTCACTACCTATTATTTCGCATTGATAGATATAGGTAATGTGCACTTGACTCGATTCAAGCAATTACACATGGATGGATTGTTCAATTCAGTGATCCGGGTACGTTTTTATCCGGCAATGGGACTAATTTTCACTCCAAAATTTTCTCTAACTTTACTATCTTGGTAATCCCCATGCTTTCACTTCACCTTACAATCAGAGGGGAAATTCAGCCGTGGAGTCATTTCACGCAACCTTAAGCGTCCCTTGCTTGCCGGCTTATCCTCACTTCAAAGTTACAACAGACTACCATAGGTGCTCCTTGCTCACATCTCTCAAATTAATGCCGATTCGGATGCATCACCATCGCAGGTGCTACACGGTTGCTCTATTCGTTTTTCGTCTACACTTTCTAACCATTTAGATGCCTCCCTTCCCCTTAGAAGAGTCACAGAGGCCTTGAAAACAGAAATGGAAGAATTGTACAAGCTTACTCAAGGTCAAGAGGTGCAATTTCATGAGAATCTGTAAAATTTCACACATGTGTTCTGCAGGAACACGAAGAACTCACCGAATTTCGAAAAAAAATGTTCATGGTCCATCTTTCGTCAAAGTTAGCAGGGAAAATTCTTTCTTGGTTAAAGTTGATCAGATCTCATTACGGATAATCGCAGTTCGTAATATTAAGCCTGCTTGCGTTCTCCCAACCCAACAGAAAAACCCGACCGTACCCATTCTAAGACGTGTCTTTCAATTCTCAAGGTAAGAACTGCTACTTTTTGAGACACAAACGATTAAGATTCATTTAAAGGAGCAAACCATAAGAGAACACACATGACGTTAAGCATGCGGTGTAAGAAGAATTCTTTGGGAAAATGCATTTGTGCTTTCCACTCTCCAGGATTTTTCATGTAAAATGTAAATTTATGAATATGTTCTGTTAATTTTCATTTTAGCCTAAAATTAAACGCAGTCTGAATCTATTTTCATGGTTGGATGTCCTTTATGTAGCTAGCGAATTCCTGCGATCACAAATTAACATGGGTTTATTTAGCTTTAAGCTGAGTACTTCGAAATTGAGGATCATTCATTCTTCGTCCGCTCCAAACTAAGTCATCCACTAACTGACTTATTATTAAAATTTACTGCTAATTTAGTGTTAATAATTTTCTTGGTCGTGAGTAAACCCGTGGATAAGTTCACCAAAATTCAGTAGAAAAGTAGTAACGAACAAGGGTAGTAAACTAGTTCACTAAGCAAAACAGAATTTTATTGACTTGACGCGTTTCTATACAAACATTTATGATTCTCAAAGCCGGATGATTGTAACTAAGGAATTGGAAACAACTTTATATACATATTAGTTTCATGTAAGAAATATACGAGTATACTTATAGGGAAAGGAATTTCTAAAAGATACAAACGCACATTAAAATGGGAGGTGAGATTGTTTCAAATGGTTAATCTATCACAGTCTTGGAATTAAGAGGGGCAGGGATTATTATTCAGGACGTAGGGACGGAAGGAATGAAGATTGAATTGTATGTTTGTTTGTATATATATATATATATATATATATATATATATATGAATGCAATGTCCCGCAGTAAAAATGAAAAGGTGCTTCCAAGTATTTTCGCACTTTATTCAGCTCATTCTCAAGGATAACTACACGAGAAAATAATATAATAAGAGTATATATATAAGCTAGTCAAAAAAACTAGCTTTGACTTATGTTCCTAATTTTGGGGGGCAATTTTCATGTACATGGAAACCCGATTTGTCAATTTAATCATTGCATTGATTTTGTATTAACCTTATTTTATTTCTCTTCCTCTCTCCTTGTCCCTCGTGCCTTCGTTTCAATTTACTTTTCGGGTCTTTCCTAATCTCCTTCTTTAGACTATCGCTTTATTCCTTAATCGTTTTAACCCTTTTGATTCTGATCTTGACTCTTTCTTGCCTCTCGGGTTGACCTTGCTACCTGTTAAAGCTAAATCTTAATGTGAATTTACCCATCCCTGTCCTACTTCCTCATTGGTGATTTCTTGTCTTAGAGACGGTCTTTTATCTTTTACTAGTTTATATATACCCTTATTACGAGTATATTATTTGATCGTGTAGTTGTCCTTTAGAATGAACTGAATAAAGTTCGAAAGTACTTGGAAGCACCTTTTCATTTTTCTTGCGGGACATTGCATTCATTGTGAACCTGACGTGCTACTTTGTGAGTTATTCATTTCATATACACACACATATATTTATATATATGACGTAGGTTAAGGGATACCATATTTATTTTTTTCAACTTTATACTACGTTACATTATCATATATGAAATTAAAGCATATTAAAAGCCCTTTTATTCCTACGAAAATCATAATAACTTACGGCGCCGTTTTTGAGATACAGGGGGTTCTTTCAGAACGCCCCACCTTGAAACGTGATATTATATAAATAGCTATGGTGGACTAAAACATATATTTTTTGGACAAGGTCAACTATAGGCTTTGTTTTCAGTTGTAGGAGGGGTGTTAGGTGAATAGTATGGGTGTTCTGAATTTCCTGGAATTTAGTTCAATCTATATTCGAATGATGCTAAAAATATAAAGCAGTTCTTAGACGCTGTTTGCTTTAGTAAATATTTAAAATCGGATGGTATAGTTTGGGTTTTGTTCACAAATCAACTTTAAAAATCTACGGAGAATTTATACGAATGTATACAATTTTGCATTATCATTATTTTCACTATGTTCTAGACATGTTGTAAAACAAAATGCATAATATAAAAAGTGCATAAAACTGCAATAAAATGATCTAAAAATCAATTGTGTAGTTTAGTTTGTTTTTTCACAAATTTACTTTAAATATCTAAGAAAGGTTTTCCACGACTGTATACAATTTGGCATTATCTTAATTTTTACTATGTTTTAATCATGTTGCTAAAAAAATAATTATACCATCAAAAATGCATAAAATCTGCAATAAAATGATATACAAAACCAAAAAATGCGAATTTTGAACGAAAGAATTTGAAAAGTAACTAATGAAAACATGTGGTATCTCCTTAACCCTACACACCTTACACCAGTTTAATATAGATGTCGCAGAATAGGGTCGAGTTCACCCTTTCTGCTTTACGAGTGCGTGGGAAGCTTACAATATACGCAGACTGCAAATTAACTGAAACTAGGTTGGCCAATAGTCGACTATCTGAAGTTCCGGGATAACAGAAAAACGGGTACAAAAATGTCTTTACTAATATAAAAATCTCTATTATTTCACAAGGTTAAAATGAGTTTTAGAATGACTATACACATATTAGATTTACACGGGTCTCCGCAGATAAGGGGGAGGGGAGATGTAGTGAGGGCGGTCACCGTACAAACAAACGGACAATATTGAACGAGGGACGCTCGAACGACCTTGAGCGTAAACTAGGCCGACGATGAGGCTTATACTGGGGGGGAGGAGCACTTACTTGCACAGGAAAGTTGCACGTTGCTGTTATCTCAAAGATTTGGTTCGAGGGAATAATCCTTGCCTTGGCGCAAAGTTCAAAAAATAGTTTCTGAATAATGAATCTTTACGGGGGCGAACTTAAATTTTGCTTTCAAGTAACACGAATCGAGATTGAGTGCGCTGCGTTCGAGAAGCGGGGAAAGTGGGTCGAAGTAGAATCACGTGAATTAACGAGAATACCAGGAGCTTGAGGGATTCTGCAAGAATTGTGCAGAGCCCAACGGGATGCGAATAGCGGGTACCGACGAGGGCCGACAGAGGATACTGACGGGGCAGGGAGGACGGCGGATACTCCTTCCCACTCTGGCGCCGGAGGATTTATAGGGGTCGAATGTTTTTTTCCCCTCCCTCCAAAGGGGAGGGTTCTAGGGTCAGAAGCATCGTAGACGAGAATAGACTCTGTCTTTTAGCGCGAACGCGAGAAGGTTCTTAAGCCAGGGAGGCGAACTTTGTCTGACTTCAGATGGGACCTTCTAGGCTCTCACACTTATAGCAGCTTTCTGTGATGGCCACAATTTAGGTCATCGCGGCGGTCCACAGTGTCTCATGATTTCGCACTTCCATTAGCGCAGACAAAACGACTCTCCGAGGTGTCTGTTCTTTCTCTCTCTATTGAAGGGCGAAGCGGCACGTATTTGCCTCTCTCTCTCTCTCTCTCTCTCTCTCTCTCTCTCTCTCTCTCTCTCTCTCTCTTTCTCTCTTTCTCTCTCTCTCTCTCTCTCTCTCTCTCTTTCTCTCTCTCTCTCTCTCTCTCTCTCTCTCTCTCTCTCTCTCTCTCTCTTCTCTCTCTCTCTCTGTCTGTGATCTCTGAAAATATATATGGGTTTTAATATGAGTAACTGCCGGTTGTTTGTAGCAAAATAATTGCTTATGATCCTAACCAACCCTTCCCAACCGTGAAACACGAAGAAGATATTCTCATGGTTTGAGATTGCTTTACTGCACATTGCATATAAGCAATCTGCATCATTGATTGGAAAATGTATGGTTCTGCGTACGGTAAAATACTGGTGGAAAAGTTGCTCCCAAGTCCTAGAAATTCCATGACCAACATCAATAGATATTGCAGCACGACAACGATACTAAGTTCACCGTCAAAATAACATATAATGATTTAAAACGGAAAAATAATTATGTCTATGGCCAAAGGTCCAGGCTAAAATCCTATTAATATTTGTAGCGAATACTTACGGCTGAAATCCAAAAGCGAATCCTACCGAAATTTGCCTCTTTGATGGAGATTTGCGTAAAAAAGTGGAACAAAATATCGGAAATGATTGCGAAAAGCTAATATCAACCTATTAGAATCATGCATGCAAAGTTTATGCCACGAAATATTAAACTACTGAAATTGATATTGTTAGAATACTTTTGTCATCTGCTAATTTTTGGTGTTAGCATTTGTTGTTATATACAAAGATAATCTTTATGTGTAGTTGTTGTGTTAAATATATGTTGACTGAGTGTGATGTTATTTTCAAAACCAGATGCAAGCAGAAATAATTCATAAATATAAATATGTGGAGAAGAAGGAATTAATTACATATAAAAATATAATAAAACTATAACAGTCATAGGTTATTCACAACTCTTATCTAATACATAAATGAGTTACACTAGAAATTAGCTAAACGGTTATTCGCGATCTTTAACCTTTTCTTTACGAGCAGAAATTTTCACTCGAGTTTGGAAGCAATAATGTCGATTCCATCTTCAAAATGGGACAGAGAAGTCATTCTATTAACAACCATCTTTAGCTTATCCTGAATTATTGTAAAATTAGAATCAAATAATCTAATTATAGATATTTAGCATAGATTCGAAGGAAGGTTTTCCTGTCTATTTAACTTAATGGAATTATTCCACAAAAGGATTAGTATTTACGATGAATCTAAACCACCAGAGGACTGGTTTTCTGATCATTCACGCTAGTTAACCATTATTGGAGTAAACTCAAACTGTGCTCCATTACCAGAGGAGTTTCTCAGGACTTTGATAAAGATTTAGTTCGTGAAATTTCAAAATTCGGACATGAAATAAAACTAGGAAATAGAGCCATTTTTACATGGAACATTTCAGACTTACAAGATAACGTAGGTAAATCAGTTAATTGGGAGATAAATTGTAGGGTATGTTTAATATTTAATAAAATGCAAGGTCGTGTACTTAGGACAGTGGTCTGCGAATTTTTTAGGGTATCACCCCAAAACATAATTATATACAATAATATTTCTCCCTGTATTTGAAAGTGAAAAAAAAGACAGTTTTTAAAATTGTAGCATATTTATGCTATGTCAACATCTTTTAAAATTTTACTGTATCTATAAAACAATACACTGAATCCATTTGTGTAAGGGATACAAGCTTAAAAGTATCTATTATGCACGAACAATCATTTGTTAAAATATGTATTTTTGTAACAAATAAACTGAAATATTAACTGCATGAAATAAGAAGATAGTGATGCAGTCAGCGACCGCTGGTTGCGCCACTGGCAACCTCAAGCCATTCAGGCCTAAATATCTGGCACGCACAGGAAAGGTGCATTAATTGTGATTCGCACATATCTCGTGTCAACCTGCAAGTGTCAACCTTCAGAGCAACCTCTAAAGAAGCTCTCCATTAACGCAAGCTGCAAGCCTGCTGACTTGAGGCAACAAGAAGAATTCTAGCTGTAGACTTTGTTAATTAAAACATAATGAGTGTGTTTACTTAACCAACCTGTCCATTGCTGACCCTGTGAACTGATCCAAATAGTATCAGTGAAAATTATTTTAAAATATAGGAAACTAAACCCAAAGAATTTCATGGAAAACATTTTCACTTAAGGTTTTGGAGAAATGGTGTTTATTTTTTTATACAACGTACCTAAAAATCATGGCTTCTGATGTCAGAGCAATTTAGATACTGTATTTTGCGTTCGTCCGATTTCTCTATTTGCAAATTTCACAAGAGTGTAAAAAAAAACTTGTTTAAAATGATAGATTGTTTCAAGTGGCAGATACATTTTTATCTCTTGTTTGAAATTTTTAACGTCTTGGCAGATCTTGATCTAGCTTGTTCTTTAATTTAATGCTTGCTTCTTTGATGGGGCAAATTTCAGTTAGTACCTTTACCATTGCTTAAAGCTATTCTACACACCAGCAATTTCATATTTGAAGAGATTCTCACTGTTCAAGTGACAGTATGTGAATTAATTTAAAGGAAGTAAAAAGAAACTTTTTCTAAGTTTTGGGATATTTAAATATAACTGGATCTTTCATATCACCAAAAGAAGAATATTCACAATCTTCCTAAAGCACACCTATCTTGTTTTGTTGTACATTATGTCTGTAGAGGGATCCACTAGAATAATAGTATTTTTCCACCTCTTAAGATATTACTTCGGGAGAGAAAGCGAGCTATTACCCCCTCTCCCCCTCCGACTTCACCCTTTTTAGACTTGCCGCCAGGTTACTGAGAAATTCACACCGAGGCTTTACGCTGAAGTTGAAGGCTACCTCTCCGCTGTTTTAATCTCCCCTGTGCTTGCGCAGGGGACCCTCCATATCTCTTTAACCGGAAAGGAGGCTTACTCCTCTCCTACGCCTACGGGTTAAGGGGACTCCCCCTCACCCCCTTCTCTGGAGGTGCTTTCGGGCACCTCCTTATTTCCAGCGGCAGTCCCTCCTTTTCTTTATAAGGGGAGTGCCAAGAAAGCCAGCAGGCAGCCCATCGCCGACTGACCCTCGTGTAAGCGGGTCGGGAGGGCAAACCCCCTTAGGGGGGAGAGTGAAGCCAGGCCCCTCCGGTCGCTTGCCTCAAAAGACTTGCTGGCAAGAATAATTAACCTTGCCGGGGTCAAGGCCTGTGCCTCCTCACATCAGATGACTAAAGACAATACTGCCAACGGGACCTGCGATGTCTTGGGGGGAGCAACTGGAGGCCTTCCCGGAGGTAGATATGGTCCTTGAGCCAACCAAGCCTCAGACGGTAGGGCTTTCCTTGGGGGTGAATCTGAGAATCAGCGCCAAGCATTGAACCCGAATCCGCCCCTATGCAAGGTCCTCCGCAAACGGCTAGGGTTTATGAGGTATTACAAGGAGGGGAGGGATTTCCTCCGACTGGTGCCCCTACGACTACCAGGACCTTCTCCAGTTCGCAAAAAGGACCTTGCTTAAGCTGGCCTAACTGGCCTAGGGGCTCCTTCCGGCTGAGGTGAGAAGCGGGTTCATTTCATTGCCCTCCTCTCCAAAAAAGCAAAAAGAAAAAGACTGAAAAACAAAGAAGACTCGGGACTCCTCTCCATTCTCGGGGGCTCCGGGCAAGGATGGGGATGCTGCCACTTTGGAAAGCGACCAAGCCAAGATCGGCACATCCGGCCCCTCTGCTCCCCCGGTGGCGGAGCCCCTGAATAAGAACAGAAGTGCACAGGGCAGAGCCTCGATGACATCGGGGCCCCTCATTCCGAGGTTACCTGGTGTTTTCGAGCCCGCTGGCTTCAAACACTTCCTCGTTATTCGCTCCACTGATGGCAGTATGTTGGTCAAGGGCAACATGATCCATCAGATAAGAGGATTAGCTAGTGCAATTAGTAGAGAGCCGAATGTGAACCGTTTCTTGGACAGGAGCCTTCTGGCGAATGCAGCGAATCTCGCCGAGGCGGCTAAGATAATTGCTCTTCGGAAACTTCATGGCACCCCGGTGAGTGTTACGCAGCACTCTCCCATGAACTTTGTGAAAGCAGTAGTTTATGCGAAGAAACTCATTAAATACTGCATTAAGGACATCACCTTAGAGCTAGCCGACCATGGGGCGGTCAAGGTCAAACGTGTGATGAGAAAACAGGGAGGGGCCTCGAGACCCACCCCTACACTCTTTGTCACGTTCGACTGTGACAAGCTCCCTGAGTTGGTGCGTGCCGGTTGGTACCGCTACCGCGTGAAGTCATTCATGCAACTGCCACGGTGGTGCTATTACTGTCACCGCTTCGGACATACAAATCGTTCTTGTAGACGTGCAAAGTCGGGGTCACCCGAAGTTTGTGTAAAATGCTGCAAGGCCGTAAACAATAAGTCTGAATCGTGTGTGGCCATGTGTGTCCCTCGCGGAGAGCCGCACCCCGCTTTTTTGAAGAAATGTGGTGCATATCTCCTTGAGAAAGAAATCCAGGCCGTTCAGGCCCAGGAAAGACTCTCATTCTGCAAGGCTAAGGACTTGGTCCTGGCGCGCCCGGCTCGGCCTGGGACGTCATATGCCTTAATAGTTAGAAAGGCACCCTCTGCTCCTGGCCCATCCAGGCCAACAAGCACGGTTGTTTCCGCGCCCATTCGGAGCCATTCTGCGTGCTGTACTCAACTCGCGCGCTCCCCGGGTAAAGCTGGCAGCAAAAAGGGTTCACACTCAGCCCCGGCTAAAACCAGGGCTCCACCCTCTTCCCCCAGGGAGATCGTTTCCCGTAAGGCAAAACGGCCACGCGCCTCCACCGAGTCGTTAGACCCACAGGGGGCAACACCCCTGAAGTTGGACGCTAGGCCTTCTTTCGGGGTTCCTAAAGTTGTTTAATGAAAAAGGGACAGCAAAAAAGAAGCCTCGGCCCCTTCGCTCACGCCTAGTGGTGGAGCGAGTGGCTCGGAGACAGTGGTGCCTCGAAACGAGGGCCCCCCGCCTCCGAAGCCGCAACGCACGCCTAAGGTTTCGAGGCGGAGGAAGGAAAAGTCGTCGAAGGCGACAATGCCTTCATCGCTTTGCCCGGCCAACAGTGCCCGTGGTTCCGCCTCCGGGAAGCGTACGGCCATTCCCATGAGGTTCTTCTGTTTGAGGAGGGCCCAAGCGTCTCCTCCGAGCTAGGCCTGGAGGGCATATTCCTTCAATGGAATTGCCTTGGACTCCGGGCCAACTGGGAGGAGCTGCGGAGACTCGTCTCGTCCCGTTCCCCGTTAGCTAACTTTCTGCTAGAGACCATGCTAGGCAAGTGCCTCCTGCCCACCCTCCCGGGATATAAGGGTCTTGCGACCCCACCACCGCGGGATGGCGGGGCTGGGGGATTCGCGGTTTACACCCGGCATGATGTTTTCGTTATTCCTTTCTCTTTAGATACCTCCTTTCAGGTAGTGGCTGTGCAGCTGCACCTGCATAGAAGGTATACTATCATTTCTGCGTACATTCCACCGTCAGCTGACTTCGACGCGGGGGACTTCCGCCGCGTCGTGGCGCGGTTGTCGAGGCCCTTTCTCTTGCTTGGAGATATGAACAGCAGGCATCCTCTCTGGGGCAAACACTCAATAAATCCCAGGGGGCAAGTCCTTGCCGATCTGATCAAAGAGCTTGAGATAAGTGTCCTGAACGTGGATAATTTTGTGCATCACTGTCCGAGAACCGCTTCATTTTCTTGCCTTGAACTATCTTTGTGCTCTTCGGATGCACAGCCTGATTTTTATTGGGGGGGGTGGTCGATGACCTCTATGGTGGGGATCACTTTCCCATCCAATTATCATTTTCACGGCAACTGCAGCCTAAATGCCCACCTCGTTGTTGCTTAGCGCGGGCGCGGTGGACTGTATTTCAGGAAATTACTGAATTCTCTATCTCAGTCGAGGTGTTTAGGTCGGTAAATGAGGCCATTGAGTTCTTCTCCCGCAACTTCATCGCCGCGGGCTTAACTACTATTTCTAGAACGTCTGGCCGTTTTTCAAACTGACCACCCCCCATGGTGGTCAGCTGAGTGTGAGGCGCCGCCCGAACGATATTACTGTCGCTGAATTTCGTCGGGCTAGGGCTAGGTTCTGGTTCCGGTATATTTCGAAGCACGCCCCCTGCTCTTCTTGGCGGGCATACGTGTCTTCACTTAACGGGAGGCCCCCTTTAGCAGAGGTGTGGAAGCGAGTCAAAAAGAATTTGGGGCAAGTTCTCGCAAGACCCCGCTCCCGTTCTCAAGGAGAATGCGACCGCAATCTCGGACCCCGCGGCCGTGGCGGAATAGTTCGCGACCGCTTTTTCCGCATTCTCTAGCACGGATGCTGCTCCGCCAGCATTTAATGCGCATCGTCATGTTGCGGAAGACCGCCGGCTGGACTTTCCCTCCAGAGGCGGAGAACCCTTCAACGACAGATTTACTCTGAGTGAGTTGCGCTTCGCTCTCGCTTCGTGCGCGGACACCGCCCATGTTCCGGACGACGTCCCGTACGCTATGGTTCGACACCTGGGTGAGCGAGGCATGGCCTTTCTGTTAGATTTTTTCAACAGCATCTGGGTGGATGGTCTTCTCCCAGATTCATGGCGAATCGCTACTGTGCTCGCCTCTCGCAAGCCGGGGAGAGATCATTCTACTCCGACCGGTTTCCGCCCAATCTCTCTAACTTATTGCGTGTGTAAGTTGATGGAGAAATTCGTAAATGTTAGAATAGCCTTTTTCCTGGAAAGCGGAGGCCATCTGTCTTTTGCACAGTGCGGCTTCCGCAAGTTCCACTCCCCGTCGGATGCTCTGTTCCGACTGGAAAATGCAGTCTGCGAGGCTTTCCTTCGTAAACAGCACTACGCCACAGTGTTTTCCGATCTGGAGAAGGCCTATGATACGGCATGGCGATACGGTATCATGTAGACTCTTCACACGATGGGGGCGAGGGGACGCCTCCCAGTCTTTATATCTGAATTTTTTCGAGATCGTCGATTCCGCGTACGGGTATGGGGAGCACACCTCGTGTCACGCTGGAACCGTGCCAGTGTATACGGATGGCTCCAAGTTTCAAGAGGGGGTCAGCTTCCACGCCGTATCCCCTCTGTTTGAAGTCAGCGGGGCTCTACCAAGCACTGCGTCTGTCTTCACGGCCAAGCTGGTTGCAATACACCACTCGGTATGGGAGATTACGCGACGTGCCCGGTTCTGAGAACGGATTGTGATCTATAGCGCCTCACAAAGTGCCCTGAGTGCTCTCGGGGCATTGGAATCTCCACATCTCCTAGTTCGCTACATATGTGATGCCACGGTTTTGGCGAGCCGGGCAGATGTCGAGATTATCTTCTGCTGGGATCCTGGACATGTAGGAATTGCGGGGAATGAGCGTGCCGACTAAGGCGCCAAAGAGTCTGCGAGGACTCTGCAACCGGACCAGCGTTTCGCTTTTCCTCACACTGACTACATGGCAGGAATACGGGCAGCTCTTCGGACTGCTTGGCAAAGAAGATGTGAGACGGCCGAAGGGAACTTGAAGTTGCGTGCCATTGCGCCGCGACTGTTCCCATGGACCTATCCCCCAATGCCGCGACAGCTTCAGGTCGCTTTCGGTCGTCTCCGAATCGGACACACTCGTGTGACGCATCGCTATTTGATGGAGTGCTTGCCTGCGCCCTATTGCGACGACTGCGTCGTCCCCCAGACTGTTCAGCACATTCTTGTCGAATGTCCCAGTCTGGGTGATCTTCGCCTACGTTACCTGTTCCGCAACCGGGATGGGCGGACCCGCTACCGCTTGTCCTTTGTACTCGAGACGAGTGCGTGCACATTGACTGGTGGACTTGTTGACTTTTGTGGGGAGGCCGGCTTTCTCCCTATTATTTGAGCAGGGTTTTTTGTTTTGTTTTGTTTTTTGTTTTTTTTATTGTTTTTTGCTTTTGCTGTGTTTTTTCCTTTTATAGGTCGCACGCTCCTGCGCCGGGGAGACCTCCCCCCCCCCTCCTAGGAGCTTGCTTACTGCTCACTTCCCTTTTCCTTTTTGTTGGTGAGGGGGTTGTTTTTTATCCTAATTTTATCTTAAAGTAGCCTAGTTATAGGCCAGGCTTTAATATGGCGACTAATGCCCAAGTAGGCAGTCGCCAGATGGGCTCTTAAAAGAAAAAAAAAAATCTTCTGGTGACTTCCTAAGGACAAGAGGCCCAATAGCTCGCTTAATCCGAGTTTGGAGAAGTCACCTCCCCTTTCCCTTTCGAACTTCGACCGGTGACCCCTTGAGGGTAAGAGGCCCGATAGCTCGCTCGATCCGAGTTTGGAGAAGTCACCTCCCCCCTTCGAAGTTCGTCCAGTGACCTCTTGAGTACAAGATGGCCGCATCTCGCAAAACTCAAGCTTAGAGGAAGTAGCACCACCCTCTGCGGGTTCTCGGGTACTCCCGTGAGTAATCAAGGTCACCAAGACCTCCCCACAAGTTCACCCCGCTTTACTCTCGAGGTGCAAAGGAACTAAATCGCTCACTACCCTAAATCTCTCATTATAACCATTTAATAACCCTGGGTATCCAAGTAGTATTCGGAAACTAATTTCGTCTTATTCCTGTACCTATATATACCAATATTTATTTTGTCTTTTATTTAGTGTGTATTAAAATCTATTTTTGTCGTTGTGTTTGGAATATTCCTTGGTCACGCTGCTGCAGCTATTTAGTCAAATCCCACTCTTAGAACAATAACATTTGTTGCCTTGTTTAGCCCACCATAGAGCCTGTGTGCGTATATTCCCATACACTTGGCCATAATTTGACATAAAGATATATATATATATATATATATATATATATATATATATATATATATATATATATATATATATATATATATATATATATATAATTTGGCGTCAGGCCTTGGGTCTTCCTAAGAATCCTCCCCACCTGATTTTGAAGCACTAAGTTCAATTAATAGCAGCTGCATTACCAAGAATATCTGAACACCAATATATTAGGGCAATATTATTTTTGATTAAATGATAACAACCAAATTTTAAGCCCATTCTGGTGTGGTTTGTCCACACTTTTCCTAGTTCCTTAAAAGAGGATAATAGCTAAGCGGTAATAGTAACCGCCATTTTTTCTGTCGTGAGTCAGTTAGTTATTTATTTATTTTTTTAGGTGAGTTTGCCCGATTTTTAATAGGAATTGTTAATAATTTTGGCGTTAGTATAATTTATATTTGTTTTGGGGTAAAGCTTCAATAGCTCTGGTAGCTTTTTCGTGTGCAAAGGTCGAAAGTAGCATATGCGGGATGTCTTCATTCGATCGCTTTCATAAGCAAGTGCAGATCCTAGGCTTATCTGAGAAAGATTTAATCGCTTACGTCCAGGAAGAGGAACGTAACGAACGTACGAAAAGAAAAGCACAGTGAGAAGCAGAAGAGACAGAAAAAATTAGAAAGCATGAGAGAGAGATAATCTAAAGAATCTAAAGAAGTTTATAACTTATATATATATATATATATATATATATATATATATATATATATATATATATATATATATATTATACAAATAACTATTGGTATTAAATTGAGTCTTACATATTTTTGACCGAATATCACCAAACCGTGACAAAGTAAAAACTAAATACACTTTATGTTTGCCCTTTTCGCAGGATTTTACCAATTCATCAAATTTATTGAAACGATTCGATATAAATATTGTTTTCATATCTCAGAAATATTTATTTACATTATTAATTAACAATAATGATACCAAACCAAGAGCTGTATATTTGATTTTTTAGAAAAAAAATATAATAAACGTTCCATTGCACCATCTGGCAAACGACATGACCGACCCTCTGGTATAAGTAAAATATGAGTCATATCAGAATAGGACTTGGAAACAGTGCTCTTTTTTACATATGACCTCCGAAAATCATCGACTATTTTGGAGAAAATGCTAAACATTAAATCAAAATCGTAATATTGAAGACTCTAACTAGCTTGGTGGATACAGCGTGGGATTTCTGGCGTTAAAGCATGATTTTACACCCAGCGAGCGCGGGAATAAAACTTACAACGGAGTCATGAACTTACGGCCCATTGGGCCAATACGCTGATACCTCCCCATCCCCCGCGCTGAGGTAATTAGCTCGACACGTATCATAATGCACATAACTAATCCTAGCACCGCTTACATTTCATTTCATTTCCCGCCTTCACAACGCAACACTCTTCTGTTCTGGAACCTTGCCAATGGAGTATGAGTGTTCTTATGGGGCACTCATATCCTCATAACCCTGGCACGAAACGCCCCCTCTCCCTATCTAGACTCACGAAGGGTGCTACCAGGGTCGGTTGAGATAGAAAATACACAATACGACACAAAAACGGCCCCTGGTGCCTTCTGGCTCACGAGTTATTGTCATCCTGAGCTTTGTGTACATTTCTTTATCTGGATGGAGGATTTCGTCCACGATGTGAGATTAAGATATTCTTCCAGAATCTTACCGACAATCTTAAGTGAGGAAATATGTAGTTGTGTACCTCCTGACTTATGTGGTAGTTTTGCCGAGCTTCCTGAACTTAAACTGATATGGGGAATAAGCGACGTTCCATAATGCTCGGTACAAGGACAGTATGTTACTAGATTGTGTCAATTTGTGGGTTGAAAATGAATTTTGGCCAATTTCTTCACTGAGAGGTTCTAAGCATATGTGTTTGGATGTGAGAAATTTAAATCTCATATTATCTTTGCTATTGCTCAACATTTAGCTTGCAAAATCTAAGTTCGAAAAGAGTACCTCATTAATTGCTCTCTAAAACAACAGTTATTAATTTCACCTTCTCAAAATGGACGGAAATGATATAGACAGTTAGTTTATCTGCATAAAACATATCCCAGTAGTCATACATTAGAAAGTGATTACAATAAACAAATTAATTAAACAAGTCTCATCAAGTCTTGCTTTGATTCCTTCTTAGAATATAGCCGCCGACTTGCGTTTTGGCCTCTGATATAGCCTTCATGTTTATCATGTATATACACCCTGCCTGCTGCCTTTGTGATTTGTTCGCACACCTCTTTAGTGACTGAGCATAAATGGCCACTTTAGAACTTGCATAGGATTATCAAGGTACTTGTTTACTTCCGCTGTAGTCAGTTTACATGTCAAATGAGTTTTTAATCCTGCGCGTGAAACCATTCTGTCAGCTCCAACAGGGAAGAGGCACTGGAGTTGATGAAAGGGGTCTTCCTGGGATTTACAAAATGATCTCTAAGTATGTAATAATCTCCACCCTTATGTCAACAATCCTTTGGACAGCAGTTCTCCTCTCCTCACTGTCAACTGAGCACAGGTGTGTCTGTATTATCATTTCGCTGTAGGAATACCATGCTGAGCGTTGATACTTGGCAAATCAGCATTAACTACAGCCTTCCTTGACAGTTTAAGTAGCCGTAGCTGAAACCAGATGTGGGTGTACCTTCAACTTACGAATGTTTTACTTTGATGTTGAACCAACAGGGTTAGTACACACTAACAATGTATTCCACTATGTCTTAGGTTGGGGAAGGTTCTACCTTTAGGGATATGTTTTGAAACCCATATGCAACAGAGCTTCTTTGATGTTGTCAATGACCTAACAAGGCTCACTGGACCAATTTTAAGAATGGCTAGATCTGTGGCAAAATTTCCTGTCCCTATGGCGCTGTGATCCTATACCCGT
The DNA here is from genome assembly GCA_963969495.1 of Ceratothoa steindachneri. NCBI lineage: Eukaryota > Metazoa > Arthropoda > Malacostraca > Isopoda > Cymothoidae > Ceratothoa > Ceratothoa steindachneri. The sequence continues at coordinate 169,935,189 of OZ018321.1, forward strand.
ACGCTTGATCAGTAGAGAGATCCTTTACGACGTTATCACTCAGTGAAGTAAGTGGCTCTCTAATTGAGATTTTAGTGAATAGTGAATAAAGGACAGATTTAAAATTTGCTCGCAGTGTCTATCATCTTGCCAATATTACATGTCCACTTGTTGTTTGACAATGTCTTCTCACCCAGTGCTGCGATCGAGTGTATCAAGGGTAAGTCGTTAGTGTGAAGGTCACAAACCAACCAGATCAGTTAAAGGTCAAGCTTGACCTTAACCCAAAGCATTGAACCACCCTGACAGCCAGTGTTAACAATTATAGCATCATGTTTATTCGTCTACAGGCTTTTATCAATGCTATTCATCTTTATGAAATATACAAGATTATGAGCAATAACTTCAGCAGCTTTTTAACTCTTTGAACCGTTCTCAGGATTAAAGTTGTAGAGATATCCTCCATTTGACTCATTTCACCTAGAAAAATTTTCTCCTCTAATGATAATGTGGAAGTAACGATCTGAATTGTCTACTTTCAGCATAACCTTAGTTGTATCTTGATGGCCGCCATAGAAGCTGAAGTCAATTTTACCCTTCTTACAAACTTTATCAAACTCCTGATCAAGGCATTTCAAAATTCTTTATTTGGCCCTCTTGACTTTATTGTGATCAACTATAAGTCTCATTTCATCTTCAGTGATCAAGCCAGCATCCATAAAAGGCAGCAGTGGGGATAGCAGCTGTGGCAGGCAGGCCAACACCATATCTGATGCTATGCATAGCCACATTAGGAATTTCTAATGCGTTGCATTGTGGCTTTTAAATGGAAGTTGAGTATGTGCTTTGTTACTTTTAATGTCACTTCGAAACTTTCATCCTTTCCATATTTAGCATCAACTATTTGTCCTTCATTTCCACCGGAGGAAAAATTATTTCATTTGTTCGCATTTGAAAATTAGTCTACTCTCTTGTCAGCAATTCTTCTTCCTTCTCTTATTGCCGCTTCTGCTGTTTGACTTGTCCGTCTCGTTCAGGTTGATCTAGATAGCTAATCAGATGTGATCCAATAAAACCATTTTTTTTGCTCTGACCTTTAAGGAAAGCAAGTTCTTTCACAAGGATCTTCATTTCCCTAGGACATTTGCACTTAATGTTACTTTCCTTCATAACCAGAGCAGCCAAATTCATAGAGGAGAACAATTTTACACTTGCAAATGAGAATGTAAAAATTCTTGTCAAGTTTTACAATGAAAATCTCTTTGACCTGTAGCTGTCCTCTTCCAAGATGTCTTTGACCTGTAGCTGTCCTCTTCCAAGATATGTTTTTGACCTGCTCCCAGTTCTCTTGAATCGTGTTTAAAATTGTGACAAGTGAATTTACAATGGGGGCTACAAAAGAACTGGTCTCTCGTTCCCACTTTTCATGTAATTTAGGCTAAATTTCCTTTGCAAAACTGGCTGTTTGGTACTTTCTTACATCCTCGCTACTTTGTTATCTGAGTAATGGTCCATATTTCAAAACGTCCTACAGAGTTGGCAATTCAGATAGCAACAATTCTACAATTTCCCCTTAAGTTGCTAATGTGTGTGAACGTCCCTAGTCTTCTCCGAATTTTAAAAGCCATTGTAGGTGAATTACCACTGGTTAGGATGGTATCACTGCACACTGATGAATATGTCTGTACCTGTGAAATAAGAAAACCACATTGATTTAGATATAATTATTAATAAAATAATTATCATTTAATTCCCCAAAACAGTCAAAGTGTTAAATTTCAAGTAGTTTATTACCAAGCAGAATTAAATTATATTAAAATAAAAATATTTATATTTAGAATTCATAAGTCGTGCTGTCACCTTTTAGCGCCCATCATAAAAAGATAATTTGAAAGTTGAAAAATTGACATTACTATGCCATCTATAGCATTACCTCGATGGTTGATGAAGTTAAATTTCGTTAGACTGGTCGGAATCTGGAGTTTTGTTCCATGGAATCACTCGTATCCATTAGTTCGTTCTTGGTAATCGACGGTTAGTTCCTTAAGTCATAATTACGTGTCAATTGCACTCTTTATTTCTTCCACAAATTTTGCTTCAAATTCCAAGTTTAAGTTGATGTCTTTTCTGGTGATGTTAAAAGCTTTTCGATTTCCTCTTCTTCCTGTTTGTATTCATTTCCATTGAAGATCCTCAATATTCTAGGTTTCGCATTGATGTCCAAAACTTTGGGAGGTTTTGTTTTATTTTATATTTTGTTTAAATCAGATCGTCCCAAGGTTTCCTTAAATAGTTACTCATTGCGTCGTTGAATTCTAGTTGAAGTCTTCTTTTGTCCCTGTGGAGTAACTCGGTTTTTCTTAATATATTTGTATGAATTATTTGTTTTATTCTTTGTGCTGCTTCCCTCATCTTTGGAGTCCACCTCAGGCTTGGTTATATTTTAATTATATCCCTTAGTACGTAATTTTGGCCAAATTTGATCATTTTTCGATGAATTGAATGTATTTCCATTTCGTGGTAAGAGGTAAATTGTCATTAATTCCTTCCGATTATTTTTCTACTCTGAACGGTCAGATGTTTTCCTAAGTGTAATTGGAAATTGGATGGGGTTGTATGCTATTATTATTTCTATCGTTTCATGTTAGATTCGTAGCTCTGGAGCAGGAACGATGTGAGTATTCCAGTTAAACATTTTGTTATTCAAACCAAGATCTGGTTTAGTAGATGCACAGGGCATGATGAATTAATGGCCAATATTTGTGATATGCTACTATTCAAGTGTTTTAAGATTTTTTCGCCTTGTTTTCTTTGGTGTAGCCTGAGAAATTTGAAATGGCATTCAGATCTACGACGAAGAGAGCAGGATTATTCCTCTTAAAGCTCTAGAAGAAATTCGTTAGTAGGAAATAGTCTCTTCTGGGAGGTAAATAACTTTTTAAGACTATTAGAGGCCTAGTAAATTGAAATTTCGATGGCCAGTTCTTTTTCCTCAAACTATGGAAGTTCCCGGTGTTGTGAGCATGGTCTGAATCCGATCATGATTCCATCTAATCACTCTGTTCTCAGGATTTTGGTATATAATATGTAACCTGCTACTTTCAGATCATATTTCATGATGCTTAGTCCATGTTCGAGTTGTATTATTATAGCCGGACCAAGTTATTTTTTCCTTAGCGGTCGATATCTGCCTCAACAATTTTACGTAAATTAATATTTTTAATACTGAACTATGTAATTCTGTTTTTTTTTTTTTTTTAATAATTCTCGTTTGAGGCGTTGCACCTTTCTAATAGTATTATTATTTCTTTCAATATCAACATGAGTTCATTTTGGGACATCGCAATGTCCGAGAATCGTACCTATTTCAGTTTATTTGCATTATTTTAGTACCAATTCAGCTTGTGTTTGGTTTGACGTTCAGATTAATGCTATTAGTGCGGTATTTTCCCGATTTTTGTTGGCTCTCTTAGGATTTTAGAGCTTAAATTCCTTTCTTCTCGGTTTACTTCTGTATCGGTATGGAAGTCTTTTTATGCCAGTTTCTATAACTATTTTATTGGCCCTGAGATTTCCAGGTTTCTTTCTGTCAAATTTGTATCCACCAATCTTATCTTGAAGATTTCCGCCGAGTGTGTGTTGTGTAAGAATCGCAGCTTTTTGGTGATATTATTTTTGCTAAAATGTTGGCTTAAGGATTCAGTGAAGGATCTTGGTATGACCATGAATCAGTATTGTAATTATTTCGATGGAATGATTTTCATTGATCATTAGGAGAGATTGTTTTTTGAGTGATATTCTGCCACAATGTCTATTCCATGGTATTTATGTTTTTAAATTTATTTTCTTAGTTTTCTTCAATCTCATTTTACTTCCTTCGGTAAAGATTCGTTTTAACACATTTACGATTTTATACTTTTCAAAGACAAACGTTTTTAATTTTAAATTTGATGCTTGCTGATGCCATTTTTAACTTCCGGAACTTAATAATAATGTAGTTAATTTTATCGAAAATATATTGCTATTTTGCTAACTTCGAATCTTTTTGCGTGATTTTTGACCTAGCTCCTTCAACTTTTGCCTTGATCCAATCACCTAGACCTGGGCTTTTGAGATCTAGAGTCGATTTGCAAAGCGTCCTTTGGCGATATTCATCTAATACCATGTTTTTTAGATCTGCAGGCGCTTTGCGCATGCGTCCTTTGCCAATAAGCCAATAACATTTCGTATTACGTATAATTTATGGCTGTATTTTTTTCTTAGTTTATATGGTATAATGACGTACAGCGGCTGTGGTAGGTCGGGATTAGAGGATTCGAATGGACGAAAACCCCATGGCAATTAAGTGAGGGTATGGGGGGACCACATTTCTAAAATACCTAAAAAAGTTATTTTTTTAGCGGAAATAGCCTACGGTAGGCGGCAAAATCGTCTTAAATTACCAGGTTAGGTCCATTCTGGTTCTTCTTGTGTTTCTCTTGTGCAGTTTTATGTGTAGTTTTCAGATCTTAAACTCGTTTTCGCTGGAAATGCATACTTTTCCTAGTATGAGCTAAGGTTGATTAGGGGAAAAGTATACATATCCGGAAAAATATGAGTGTCAGATCTGAAAAGTGCACATAAGCTGCCAAAGAAAAACACACTTTTGAATTCATTTACGAAAATGTGTTAAAACGAATCTTTACCGTTCCTTCCTTGTTGAACACTGATAGGGTTTGCAATGAGGGTCACTGTAATTTAGACATTTGTTTGCCTCAATATTACAACTTATTGTAATATTGTTGGAGCAGTTTTTCATGACATTAATTCAAGGCACCGCAGTTGTAGAGGGTATGTAATATTTGGAAAATATTATTCTATCCTGATTTGGTCGGTTGTTATTCTCATATTAGATATCAGTAGACTCCCTTGGGCCACCTTTTTTGGATATATTCCTCTCATTTCAGCCGACTTCAATCGCTTTCTTCAATTTCTCAACTTGATCTCCTTAATGATCTTGAACTAAGATTGTTTGTTTACTTTAAAGTTTGCTTCTGATTTATTCCGGGCTGCCTTCCCTGATAATTTGGTCCAGTCAACGGGATCAACTTTCTTAAAGCAATCAGTACGTAAGGAACCAAAGTAAGAGTTAAATTTTTCTTACTTTTTCCTTTGGCTTTTTTAAAATCAATTTCACTCTAGAAATCCACGTTGAGAGAGTCGGATAGCTTTATAAGGCTACACCAATATCTTCTTTTACTATTGGGTTATTTGGGTACATTTAGTTTTGAACAGCCTTTCATCATTCATAGCAGGAGTCTCCGAAGCCTAACAGAAACAGAAAATATCTATAATCAATCCATTTCCTCTGGAATAAAAATGGGTGATGAATCCTTTTGTAAACCCTTCTTCTCTCACAAGTAAGGACCATTTGGGAAGGTTAAGAGGAACATGTTGCAGGGAGTAATGACGAAATATGGTTGCCTACAGAAGCATTTTAACATCGTCAAGGCCTTCTACGAAAGAATGATGAGCAGTATCATGATGCGTTGTGCTGAGACAGAGCAAATTTCTGTAATTTTGGGATGTGATAAAGCTGGATTATTGCCTAGATTATTTGTAATCCCTTCTTCGCTGTACCTAAATAGCTTTATCGAGAATTTTTCAAACTATAAATACAATAAATATAAACTATATGTTTAATAGCAGCGTTTTAACCTAGAACCATTGCAGACCATGTCGAGAATAAGATTACGAGAGCTGTAGTTGCAGTTTACTGATGGTTATGCACTTTTATTCATAAACAGCAGTCATTGGGGCAAGTTTATTAACGATAAACTTTAAAAGAAAGCTATAAAACTGGCCTTTTAAATTAGTAGGATGCAATTTCTAATGATGCTCAAGCCATTTATGTCGAGGGAATAACCCTCAAATTCTTCCAACATTTCCAGTACCTGTGTACACTCTTGGCTTCAAAGTGTAACTTTTGGTAAGGAAATAAAGTGCATAAATAATAATAAGGCTTCGGAGTTTTTTTCGCAGCTAAGAAATCAATTCTTAACGAGGCATAACCTAAACTAGAAACCTGTTCTATACGAGTAAGGCAAGGAACTCTACAGGAAATGTGTAAGGTTGCTAGAGAAATTACATATGGATTACCTTCATAGGATTATTGGTATACCGTGGAGGAATAGGTTAACTAATAATATGATCTTGAAACATGCTGATATTGGTGTTCTTAAGTGAATGATGCTGAATAGAAAATTCTCTTGGACGGACCATGTTCTGAGCATGCCAAAGGAAAGGAAATCTAAGATGTCAAGTACGGATAGCTTGAACAGGGTGAGAGAAAGTTTAGAAGGCAGAATATAAGCTATAAAGTCGATCTGAAGTCAAATTTGAGGGTGATAGTATTAACTCAAACGAGCTGAAGATGATAAACTAGGATATGAACCTTTAAAGATCGAGATTCCCAGATGAAGCCAAATATTATGTGCAGCAGCGAACTCGACACTGAGCAGACAGCTGGAGATAAGTGATGCGAAGATAGCTCTGCTACTGCGAAGACAATTTGCCTTCCACCTTAAACTCTTTTTCCATCGTTAGTACCGCTGTAGAAGACTATAGGGTATATGGGTAACGAATTTTCTTTCCTAGTTTCATGGGCTGGGTTATGTGATCAGAGAGCTTCCTTAGGATAAAGTAAAATATATATAGCTGTGTGGGAAAATGAGTATCACGAGGACAAGCAGACGCTAGTTTGCTCATACAGCGTCAACCATTGCGCTCTATATGGGCTAAGACTTTACCCCTCTTTTTCCCCGCTGCTCAAGATGTAAAGTCGCTCGCGAAGAAGGAATTCAGTCAGAAGATTTTGTAGTCCGTTAATATAAACATAGGAGAGTGTAAGAGCCCATAGAAAAAAAATATATGAACAGATTCACTGTCTTCTTCGATTTTTTATGTCTACTTTCGCCAAATAGACGAAATCTCACCTTCGCCAGGCGTAAACCTGAAGGGGCGACGTGTCACCGCGTTGAAAAATTATGCCCTAGTATCGAAGGCTGGGTTATGTGGGTTATTGAGTTGTCACGCTCCAATTCATGGTGTAGAAAATGAGCAAATTGTTGATGGCTTGATGCGTCGCCTAGCGAATTCATTGTGTTGTATGATCACGTTTCGTTCGAGGAAAATAGGGTCACCAGTTATAGGGTCTCCGGTTACAAATTCTCTCTCGCAGTTCCGTAGTCTGGGTTATGTGATCAGCGAGCTTCCTTAGGATAAAGGAAAATATATATAGCTGGATTCTTTATTCCTTGGTAAATAGCTGGAATAAGCCTCGAAATGGCGAACAGTGAGGACAAACTTTCTTCTTGAATAATAATGATAACACTTTCTGTACTCCCTGACCTCTTTTCTACAAAATTACACCTTTATAAATAGTCATTTCATTTACTCATAATGCTACAAAATTCAACCAATCAGGATTGAAATCATTTAATCGTCATACTTGTTTATTTTTGGAATAACAGACCTTAGCGTTAACAAATTGACCAATCAGATTTTAGACATAAGCTTTGCAATAATTGTCCAATCAGGGCCACGATAGATTTAAAAATTTAATAACGCTTAAACCATTTGCATATAAATACGGATGAAATCTATTTTCTGTAATCAATGAGACCAGAAAATGGAAAACCCGAAAAACAGGTTAAGGAAATTGACGCTCAACGTGAATGGATGGGAGGAAAAGGCCGTGGTATCCAGAAACATATTACGCCGTCTTGACTCCGACATCATAGTAATCACGGAGCACTGTATCGATACTACTAACAGCCAGTTAAAGATACGGGGCTACAGAGTAGTTACAAAAAAAACATTCTTAGGAGGGGTTCGACGGTGCTGATGTTGCCATCAGAAAGAATCTCTCGTTCAGACACCTTTCATATCTAGATGAGTTCTTTGTGATGGGAGAGTTGCACACACAAGTGGACAATCTCGTAATCACGGCGGCATACCAACCATCTCGACGAATGTACCTACTACTCACGAACTTCTACACCTTGTTCAGCCACGGCAAAATGGCATTTCTTGGGGGCGACCTCAATGCCAGATGCCGAACGGCTGGCTATGGGAACAGGAATAACAGAGGTCACAACTTTGAAATGATTATACGTCTAAAAAACATCCAAAGGATAGGACCAGAATTTCCGACCTATATCACTTCTCATGTAGCAACAAAGCCCTACATAACCATGACAGGTGGTGGCTTCCCTTTCAATTATCATAGCGAGCAGGGCCTAACAGTACCAGGCGACCACATAGCGATCTTGACGCCATGACAGTCGCGCCGATCCAGCTTCCGATCTCCCTCCGCAAAAGTTACGCTTCTGCCAGATAAGAACCAGCGGACCTAAGTAAAGCAATACTGGAGGAGATTGATGAGGAACTGGAGAAGATAACTGCCCACATCATCGAGGCGAATCGCGAGTGTGTACCAATGAAAAGGTATACAACTCTCCCACAGCTAAGTTGCACTGAGGAAATGAGTGAGATCGCTAGGGTGCACATGGAGGTGTACAAGGAAACCAGAAAGAGGGTACAAATTGGGTAAGAAGCTCGCTGCTACGTTACCTGAGTGAAGAACTCAAGCAGTCCATAAACCAGCAACAGGCTGTGACCTGGGACAGCTTGATTGAACATGTAGACAGCAGGATAAGACCCGACAAATTCTGGTGATTAGTGAGAAAACTAAAAGGCCTACCAAGTAGATAAAAGACCGGCATTAAGGTGGACAATGACTACTTGAATGATCCGGCGGTTTCGGAAGAGAGATTCCGCACGTTCTGGAAAGAAGTCTTTACAATTACACCTGAGGACAATGTGGAATTCGACCAGGAGTTCTAAGGCCAGCTGATTGAATATCTTAATCAACGAATACATCGAACCCACCCACTCGCCTATGTCGATGAAGAGAGGAAGATGGCTAACCATGGCCGACCAATTAGATCAGAAGTGGTCATGGAAACTGTAAAAACCTTTCAACATTCGGCACCAAGAAGGAAGGGCATCACCAAAAACAACCTGGTACATGCTCCCCGTCAGATCATTTGGGGAATCGCGAATATATATAACGCTTTCCTGAATATGGGTTACTTCCACGACGGTCTAAAAGTGACAAAAATCATTTTTATACCTAAAGGGAAGAAAGCCCCAATCAACTGGTGGATTATCAGCCAATATTCCTCCTGGAGTTCATAGGAAAGGTCTACGAGAAACTTCTAGCTAATAGGCTACAAGACTAGCTAACAGATCTAGAAGCTCACAACCCTCACCAACACGGGTTTCGTAGGGAAAGTGGGACTGATACAGCCCTTGCTCTCTTCACTGAAAAACTCGCTCGCTGTAAAGCTGAAGGGAAATAGATATACGTGGTGTTGTGGGATGTCAAAAAGGCCTTTGAGACAAGGTTTGACTAAGAGGTCTCCAATTCAAGATCTTAGGCCTCCAGCTAAACCCGATCCTACAGAGGTTCCTATGTTACTACGTCATGGAAAGCAAAGCAAAAACCACGATTGAGGGCTACGATGGACCCGCATTCGAACATTAAGGCGGGTGTTCCACGAGGCAGCTGTCTGAATCCACTGCTGTACCTAGTGTACACATTGGACCTACTTGCTCAAGTCGGGTAAGATGTGATGTATCTACAGTTTGTGGATGACATCACCTAAATCATCCCCAGTACCCACAAAAATCTTGGAGTTCAATCAAGGCAGACAGCCACCGAAACCGACAACATCAATCGATATGAAAGAAAGTGGAAAATCAAGACCAACCCCCGAAATTTCCAAATCCTTCCGATAAACTGCCGGGAACTTGATGTCTTAGTGAACGACGAAATGTACCCGTACACCAACGAGAGCCAAGTCCTAGGTCTGAGCATCACCTCAAAAGGGTTCAGAGAGCACATATATGACAGAATCTCCCTAGCCGAAATACAGCTTGGGAAACTATATAGATTCCAAAACTTCAGCTCCAAGAATCTCAAGAAGCTGTACACTGCTCTGGTATGCTCGTCTTTAGTGTACCCGGCAGTGGTCGTGCAGGCTGAGAGTTCCACCACAATTAGTCACATGCAGAGAGTGCAGAACAAAGCAGCCCTGCTGATAGTGGGAGTGCGCAGGTCGGACCGTATTCGGCAGACAGATCTACACGCAAGAGCAGTTCTGAAGCCATTGAATACCAAACTCCAGAGGCTAGAGAGTAAGACCTGGGACAAAATCGAGCAATTTATAATTCCAAATATGGAAATTGATCTCGACATTCCAAGAGCAGATAAGGGACGCGCCTCTAGGCGAGCCCTATTTCCAAGTAGAGGAATCTGCTCCAGAGAGAACCTAATTGAACTCTTTACATAAAATAAAAATGAACAAGAAGAAAAAGAGGCGAAGTGCCCATATCTAAAAAGAAGTAAACAAAAGAGGCGAAATGCCCAAATACCGACAATACAAAAATAATTAACAGAATACTGCTAAAACGATGAAAATTATCAGCAAATTCAAAGATACAAAAAATAAAAGTGGCAAATATAACATTTGAAAGGCTAGAATGCCGTGACGGAGGAAATAGTTTATTTATATTTCTCTACATATATAATATATATATATATATATATATATATATATATATATATATATATATATATATATATATATATATATATAAATATATATATATATATATATATATATATATATATATATAATAATTAAAAAATAAATAAAATAAAATAATAATAATAATAAATAATCAATAAATAGTCTAAAGAAAAACGAGAGATGCAAAATCAAAAGGAAAGGTAACTATGCGGCCAAAAAAGCACCTGAAGCAACCATTGACGGTGCACACGAAGATACAAGACAAAATATGAAAAAGGAAGTACCCTTAGAGATGCCCTCTACAACAGGGCAAACCTCAACATCTATTTACCTATATTTTTCTTCTACACTTTTTCACTCTCTATACATCAAATCAAAAAAAAAATTTCCGTCATCGGATCTCTGCGCTTCCGACGATCTTTATGCGTTTCCCTACTATATTTAGATACAGGAAGCAAGGCCCGGCGTAAAGTTCCCTCGCCGCTTCTCACTGAGAACAGTGATTTCTGCAAGTTATACCGTGAACGGTATAATCTCGAGAGGTAACTACGAGATACAGTAAAGTCCCCTCCCCCCCCGCTCCCCCAACCAACCTGAATGAAAATTTCTTCATTTACATGGCTCGTCATAGTGATATGACGTGCTAAACCCTACCCATCCCTGCCCCGCGGTGACTTGGCTCTGTGAATATGACTCTACACATAGAACTTCGTTGCAACGTTGCACCGTCTCTGGGAGATTTAGGACGTAACTGAGAAATACCCCAAACCCAATAGAGTGCTACAAGGAGCTAGAAGGAAAATAAGTGCCCTAGAAGACCTTAGGGTCCATACAAGGAGGGTACTTTTGGCGCAATCTTCAAAGGTGTCCGTTGGCAACCTCGAAAATCACTCGCGAGGATCTTAACGGCGATTTTGCAAGACTTTATCTAGTCTTGACTTGAACTGGTCAACAGATTCACTGTTGACAACTTCCGTCGGAAGTGCGTTCCAACTACTGCAGATACTGTAAGTGAAGAATTTCCCACACAGATCACGGTGGTGTCGCTTCAGTTTGTTTAAAACCGTGATTTCTTGTTCTCCCCTCGCTGAGCTGGAAAATATCCCTGTAGTCCAGTTTGTCGAAGCCTCGAAGTATTTTAAACACTTCGATAAGCTGACCACGTAGTCTCCGGGTCTTCAGCGAGAACATATCTAATTCCCTTAATCTATCTTCATAACTTTTATGTCTGATAGAGGGAATCAGCTTGGTTGCCCTGGCTTGTACGCGTTTCAACCTTGCGATATCCTTTCGAACCAAAAGAGTCAAAAATTGTACGGCATACTCCAGGTGCAGTCGAACGAGGTAGTTGTACAGACACAGTACTATCTCCTTGTTTCGATATCCAAACTGTCGCTTTATATACCCTAACATCCTTTGGGTTTTCTTCTCCAGCTTAATACACTGTTTTAAGAACTTGAGGTAACTCGTGATAGTTACACCCAAGTCCTTCTCAGTGTCGGTGGATTCAAAAGCAGTAGCCGATATGCATCACTTTGCATTTGTTTACGTTGAAAGGCATTTTTCATGTAACAGACCACTCCTCAATCTTTCGAAGATCATCTTGCAGGTGGGCAGTATTTCCATCCTTTGCAACGTTCATACCAAGCTTAGTATCGTCAGCAAATTTAGAAATCTTGGCAACCATGTCACCATCCATGTTGTTGACGTATATGATGAATAGTAGTGGTCCTAGGACAGAACTTAGAGGCACTCCGCTAGTAACGGGCACCCACTCAGAAACCTGTCCATTCACTACCACCCGTTGCCGTCTGTCACTTAGCCAGTTCTCTATCCAGCCTGCTACTTAGTCGTCTAGGCCCAGCGCTTTCACTTTCCGGAGAAGGTGGTGGTGTGATACCTTATCAAAGGCTTTCTGAAAGTCTAAGTAGGCCACATCCACCACCTTGTCCCAATCGTGCTCACTAAAGACGAAGTGGAAGAATTCCACAGGGTTCGTCAGGCTGACCGTTGCCTTCGGAAACCATGCTGGGAACTCCTCAGTAGCAGCTTTAACTCTAAATTTGACGTTATTTTGTCCACCATGATGCTTTCCATGAGTTTATCTACTATCTAGGTCAGTCTGATAGGTTGGTAGTTCGACGGTTGGCTACGGTCTCCTTTCTTGAAGATATGAGTCACCTTCGCTTCAAGCCAGTCTCTAGGAACGCATTCGGTCCGGAGTGGGCGGCGCACAGACAGGAGTCAGTTGATTCGGGCTTCAGTCATTATTAAGTCCGTTATGTTTTACACCCTTTGAGGAGTCCAACCAGGTCTATACTCACTCACTAATCATCAAAACATCCGAGTCATTTTCACGTGATAGTTATCGGCGGGGCGAAGAACCCCCTCTAAAAAAGAAAACGGAAAGTAAGTTTAAAAAAACGATCCAATGGCACGCAACGGCACATCCACACACACACTCCTACACATAACAGATAAAACACCCACACAACGAACACACACTTCTCATCCTAGCCTCTACACATGACACCCCATCACAAACATAATAAAGATTCACACAGGCCACAAACTCGTCTACTGCTCACAGGATGATGCAGTCAAATTCCATACACTAGCGCCAGGCACAAGAGCTTCACACAAAATTAGCGGACGGTGTACACAAGAAACACCAAATACGTGTCCTCAAGACCACCTCTCTATGGTTAGCTTTCTCTACTGATGACCTCCTCACACACTTCAGACAGAAGTATGGGGAGAAGGTCATCAGAGACCTCTATTACAATCGCACGAAACAATAGGCAGTAATTACACTGTCCTACGAACTAAACAAAAACTGCTGTTAGACCAAGGCATCAAGGTCTGCGGCACTCTAACACATCCACATAACATCGAGCCACAGCTAAACATAAAACTCACATAGTGCCATCGGTGTTTCAAAACCGGACACGTGACACGTAACTACCAAGCAGACCTGGTCTGCTCAAGGCGTATTGTAGTGAGCCACCACTACACCACTTGCACAGCTACCTCACCCCTCTTCACTAACTGCAGTGGCAACCATGTCGCTGTCAACCCTAAATGCCCTTACCTAAGTAAGGCCCGCTCTGACACTGTAGCGGCAATACGGCGTCCACAACCCACCAACACAACCACACACTCCACCCCAGCCCCTTCACTCCAACCCCTCCACCCCAGACCCTCCTCTCCTCACAAGAACATTCGCTGCTGCTGCTGTCGCAACGCTGTTCACACCTCTCCCTGTCCCACTCCAGACACACACTACCCCAGCAGCAACCCAGACTCACCCACATGTTCCAAAACCCGCCCCCACCCAAACACCCTACAACCAGAGACCCCCACGACTTCCGAAACCCAACCCTACCCAACACCACATACCCAACACCACACACCCAACGAGACCACACACTTAAAGCTACACATGGCCGCCTTGCTTTCAACGGTGGCAAAAGACATGTTGAGACGTGACGCCCGACTATACACGAAAATACTCAATATACTGTTTGCCTCGCACAGTCTAAAAATATGTCACCTTCCCCGAGAATGTGTTCGCTCTAATCGAAGAGCATACACACAGGAGACCGGCACTCCTCCCAACCCCGGTAGGCATGAACACCTTTCTCCCTGGACCCACCACTTTCATTACGCTCCTGCCTCCTCCCCCCTCTTCTGTCCCTGCCCCTCTCGCAACTGTACCCTCCTTACCTACCCCTCTGCCCACTGCTCTCACCTCTTTTCCAACCGCCTCCTCTGCTCCCTACACAGCTACCCCTCCTTCCTACTCTATACCTAAACTTCCTCCTACCACCAGCACTCCTCCTTCAGCAAGCTCACCCCCCTTCTATTGCCACAAACCCCCCTCCCACCGTCCCCGCCACCCCTCTCACAGACCCCAACCCCACTCCCACTGATACCACAACCGCCACATCCTCCACCTCCAGCAAACACACCCCGTCTCCGGACGTGGTCTTCCGCGACGACCACGCTACACGCTTCTACACTCACATCACACCGTGTCCCCACGTACTCTCTGACCAAATACCGATATGCCTTATCATATCCACATCTCCCATACTCATACCCACACCATCTCTCTTAGACTACTAAAACAAGCACTGAGAAGAGTTCAAGAGATACATAACAGAAAACACGCCACAAAACCTCGACCTGAGCCACACCAATCCAGATATGTTAGACGACCACTGGTGCAAAATCTTAAACACTATAACCACAGCATGCGACCTACACACAAAATCTACATATGTTTAAAACACTTCAAATATTCCATACACACTCAGAGACTCATCACACAGTACAACAATCACTACACCAGAGCCCACGACACCACAACATCACTCATCTACGTGCCCGCATCTTACAGTCTCGCTTCGCATCGCAGACGACCCCTTCCTCTTCTGGCGGCGCGTAAAAAGGATGCTAGGCACCGAACCACCCAAACCCATCACTATCCAAGTAAACAAACAAACACTCATAGACACCAACGTCATCCTCGACGCATTTAGGTCCCACTGGGACACAGTACACACACACAACCCACCCAAAGAGAACTTCCAGGAAGTCTAAGAGTGGTGTTGGGCCCACGCTCACGAGCTAAGGCCTGCCCCCCTGATACGAATGGAGCTGCTCGACTACACATCTACACTGACCACTCCCATCACAGTCGATGAAACAAAACACTACATTAAAACAACACCAAGACGCGCATCCGGCCCTTCCGAATTACCAGCCGCATTAATACACAACCTCCCCGCAAACCTATACCGTACAATTACACACCTATTCAAAACCTCACTAGCCTCAGGCCACTTCCTCAAAATATTCAATGTCTCTCACAACATACTCCTACAAAAAATGAACAAAGACCCCAAACATCCAAACAATTACAGGCCCATTGCTCTACTAGAGCACCTAGGCAAAATACTCGGACGCGTGTTGAACTGCCGCCTACGGGACTACCTGAAAGAGAGGGACTGGTTCTACCCCCACCAATATGGGTTCAGGAGGACCTGGTCCACTCAGGCAGCTGTGACCATCGTTCAAGACAGAATACAAAAAAAACTCCAGGTACGTCAAAAGACACTCTCCATCAGCAAGGACGGGGAGAAGGTCTTTAATAAGGTGAGGCACGAGGGACTTCGTTGGGAACTTGGCAACAATACGGAGTTACCTCTCTGCACCAGAAGGATCCTCTCGCCCTACCTCACTGAATGGAGATGCCACATAAAATACAACAATATCCTCTTACAACCTTTCACATCACGCTCAGGCGTTCCCCAAGGAATGGTACTGGCACCTACACTCTACATCAAGTACACAAACGATACCCCAAGCCCATTCGAAAACTACTCTCATACATACACAGTGTCCTATGCCGATTACGAGACCATTCTCATCAGCGGGCGTAGACCAGGCGAGATTGCACTCCACGCACAAATAATACTAGACGCAAAGAGAGATTACGAGGATAAATGGCTGATTGCCACGAATCCTTAAAAGACACAGATGACACTCTTGGGCGCATGAGACCACTTCATGCATAACCTACAAATCTTTTCACACACATCAGACATGAACCACCTAAACCCGACAAGTCTCGACTACACACAACATACAAAATTCCTTGGGGTAACTTTTGACAAGTCCTTTAGGTTCAATATACACCAGAACATAACATAAGCAAGAGCCGCACGTACAAACATAATGATGCACAGGTTCTACCCTGCAGGCAAGAAATTACAGCTACATCTATATAAAACACTCGTGCGACCTCTTTTTACGTGCGCCCCACTGTCACTCGTAGCTGCGAGTACCACCTGGCAGCAGAAGGCTCAGCGCATTTAGAACTCTGCTCTGAAGCGCGCTTGCCGCTCTCCCTTGTACGCGAGAATTTCCACACTACACAACAACAAATTAGCACACTTCAACACATACGCTCACACTAGACTCACAAAACAACTTGGGAAACTCGCCAGAAACCCCTTTTATACCGCATTATACGAAAGACGGTATGTTGCGATGGCACTGCGATACTTCGCAGACCATGACCACCCGCAACCCATGCCGTTCTACGCATAAGTTAAAAGCTTCATGAATAACGCGTTTCCGACTAAGCAAACACGTTCTCCTTCCTGACCATCCTCCAACCGTCGTCCAGTCAAGAACCCCTGGAGACGCACCCAACCACACCACGCATCGGTGTCTAGCCACCGACTTATCAACTCTTCCTATCGCTTCTCAAGTTATTCCCGCACCCTTTTCCTCTACGACTGCCTTTCCTTTCTATATACATCATTCATTCAATATCAATCACAACTTTCTTCTCTTCTTTCTAGTTTCTAGAGGACCTGAACACTTTCCATCCCACACTACTTTCGAACACGACTAATGATACGGAAATATATCTGAACGGTGACTTACAGCGATATCGCTGCTAGCACATCGGTTCGACCTACCCCACATTCCTCGGTCATGGCGGAGAGACCACCTTCCAGGACGTCGTCTTCCGCAATGACCATACTACATATTTTGACACAAATATTATTTATTGTGCTCTCATTTTTCCAGACATTTTTAATTTTACCTACATTTGTTGTAATTTACCCCAATTCCTTGAATTCAGAGTTAGGATGCTTTATTTTTAAGCTGATTTATCAAATAGGTAGTCCTTAATGGGTTGAAATTATATATTGACGCTTTTAAAAATAGCAGATAGAATCTGGGCACCTAAATTCAGGCAATTTTAGCAAAGGAAGCTTTGTTCCCCTTTAGAATAAAAAAAAAGCTAGTAAAATTTAAATAGTTGATTATGGTGTATATTTAATCGCTTGGATTTGCAAGAAAACCAACACAAAAGTATACAATAGGGCCGAAAATAACAAACTGCATTTTATTTCCAATGATTATTGCTTTCGTTATTGTTTTGGTTTGAGGTAGGTATAAATTGCTTTTTTTCACTTCTTAAAGCAAATTTTATATGTAAAGCATTTTTTTATTGAGTTGAGCATAATTACTAAGGGAAATTTTGAGCTAAAAGAAGCAATTGAGATTTTGTTTCTCTTTGATGAAAAGTCGCCGCACGCCATTGAAAGATAAGAATATTTTCCTGTTCGCTTTAGAAATCGCTCGTTTGCACTGATATCGAATACTCTGTGCATCTTCCGTCTTCCCACCTCCATAAATACGTAGTATTATTACAACAGATTCTATGTAGAACTAAATTATTTACAGACCTTATGAACAAATTATACGAAGAAAGGCACAAGTAACTTAAATTTCCGATGTCATTGACATCATTAAACTGAGAGGTTTACAAACAAGCACATATTAGTATTTCAGGTCACTTGACAGAGGAAACGCCATTTGGCAGCAGCAATCGAATTTTGCGATGGGAGGCCCTTTCAGAATGGACGCTACTCCAATTATCTAATGATGTCTTCCTGATGAGTGATGGCACCTTCAACAGACATAAATTATTAATCACTGAGTCGATTTGCGATGCACCAAACTATGCAAATTGATTTATTGATGAGTTAACTCACTTGATATATTGATAAAAAGGCTGATAGGCGCTTAATGGATAAATAATTAGGGCAAGATATGTGGTAGGGGAAAGATAATTAATGAGGAGGGACACTAGAGATGAGGAGAATATGACCCCCCCTCCCCAAATAAATTGGAGAATAATAGGAAAAAAATAATTCAAGGATGATAAAAAGTACAATACAACCCTTGTCATCGATAATTAATTGACAGAAACAGAATGTAAATTAGAACTCATATTGAACAAATTCATAGAAAGAACACAGCCATCAAAGAATAAAAATTGCTTTCCGCTTCCTAGCTCGATGAAAAAGAAAAATGTGATGAAAGAGAATCGAATGAAAAAACCTGCTTCAACGGCAGCAATTAATTTCAAATGCTTTGGGGGATAATACTCGTACGTAAGAGGGGGAGCCTCAAAATTTAAAATCTCCCTGACTGAATGACAATTGAAATGGAAAGAGGTCGCATTGCAGGAGGGCTGGTTTCTATTGGTCTCCCTTGCTCTCTACTCGTTGGAAGAAAGAAACGATCGCCTTCTTCCAACAACACCTAAACCCCTGAGAATTCGTGGATTCTTAGTTCTTTCTTGTAGTTACGAAGGGTTTGAGCTGACGCAAGGTGGAGATGGGTTTCAATTTTAAGTATGTCTTTACCGCGAATGATTGACAGTTTATTGTTAGTTGTATCGAGATTAGGTGGTGTATCTTCAGCAGAAGTTTGTTCCAGATAGGTGGTGGGGTTTACGATGTTCAAGGGAGTGGAACGGGGATAGATGTATGTTGCGAAGGACGGGAATGGGAGGATATTTATGAACTTTAGTGAATATAGAGTGATTAAATTTTCTTATACAGTCATTAAAAGTTTATTCAAATTTGAATTTTGAGTTTCATTGTATTTTATACAAACTTGTTCTTGGAGGCCAAGTTTTAGTTATCCAGAGGCCAAGTTTGAGATTAGATGAGCTTTATAATCCCTTTAAATGTCATGCTTAGCTGTTTTTATCTTTTCTTATTTGTATTTATTCACCTTTATCTTTCTTTCTCTATGCCCCTCCACATGGTTACACGTTTTCTCTCTTTCATGAAAAATAACCTACATATTGCGTAATTACTTCACCAAAAACATGGCTGAAACTTGAATTAGATATTTGCCTTAATGGAGATTTTCAATTTCCTTTTGCCCCAAATTTAGTGTAAGCACAACAATCATTTTGTAGAGTAGGAATATATGTAAAACCTGTCGCATGACACATTTATATTTATTTGCTCCCGAACCTATTGAAAAGAAAGCCTCCACCTTGTTATTTCTTACTTTCTGGTCTCGGTTGTTATTTCACAGGAATTATCTTTCCACCTTCCCTCAGGATTTTCTTACAGAAAGGATGCTAAGACAATGGCTAATGCTTTGTTTATTTAAATATAACAAAAAATAAGAAATTCTGGTAAAACAAAAAACAAGTCTAAAAATAACAAATTTCTCAAACTACATCAAACTCCAATCGATTAATAAAGGATGATGCCATTGTAACAAACCGAGAATCCAAAAAATCGTGAAAATTGGACTTAAACGAGAGTGAAAATTGTTTATTTTGAAAGTTATGAGTAGTATTCGATTCGACAAATTTCAGGAGGCACTTCGATAAAAAAAGAACGCCTTCAATTTCTAAACTTTATATTGCAATAAACCTGAAAGGGTTTTTCTGGCCTTTCATTTTCCATCTCTCAAATTTTGTATTTACCAAAGTATAATATATAATACTCGTATGTAAATTAATATCAACAAGCTTAGAAAATTCGTTATATCCACTGAAAAAATCTGCGTTTTCAAATAAATGTATTGTGGCAACTTCGTTTCATTTTCTACTGTCAGAGTTTTGGGAAAGGATTTCAATAAGGTTTCATCTAATATTCATTCCTTGTTGTGAGCTATCAATCGAAAGCAACTAAACAAGATTATTTTCATTCCCTTCATATTGTCAGCGGAGAATTGCCGGCAGGTCTTGTCAAAGGGTACCCTTGTTACTCCATGTTAATGGAAGCGAACTCCATGTTTACGCAGATTTCGCCAATTAGATTTCTCTTTCGACAGAAGGAAGCATTGTCACATGTAGTCATCAAACATACATCTCCGTTTATCTACACCCGTGCACATGTAACCTTACACGTTTATGCCACTTTACTGGATTCGTACATAGTTTGCATGCACATTATACCCCCTGCTCTCAATACACATGGACTGCAGTTTATCTGACGGTTAACACCGCTTTAAATTTAAAAGAATTTCAGCCACATTGAGCGTGGTTAGTCAGCGGATGGAATTGTAGTTTAGGTCAGCTGTCTGGTAGCTACCACATGCTGTAGCGATATTTCTTCGGATTCCAGGTTAAATTCTGACCTAAAAACCTAAAAAACTAGTGTGAATCGCTGGTAAATCCCGCATCAAACACCCTCCCATACATTCCAACTGTGTGTGGTTTGTATGGTAGGCACCTGTACTTTTAAGGCAATCTCTTTATTATAGCATCTAGGTGATTAAGAGACGCGAATTTGTGAGTTAAAAGAGAAACAACTTCAACACTGTCCAAATTGAAATCAGCAATTTTCTGTGCCATAATTAGAAGGGGAGTTGCACGTTTAACGGGGTAGAAATTAATTAGTGAAGACAGAAAAATAAATCTGGTCGAAGAAAAAAGTAACAATAGCAAGTTGTACCAGCGCAACTCTTAGTAAATCCTCGTTTGTAGAGCCCGAGAGATATTTGAACATCTCTAGAAGCAGATGTAATAATTATACCAGCTGACACGCGAAAAGACCATCGTCGTCACTATCACCATCATCACTAACTCTATAATTTAAGAAGAGGATTTTTTGGAGTATTTGAATAATAATTTCATCTTATGTTTTTTTATCAAAATTATTTCTAATCATTCTTTTATAATATCAAAAAACAAAATGATGAAGTTCAGAAATAAATATAAGATAGAAATTTTGTGAAATTTTAAACCAAAAAGAATTACAAATGGTGAAGTTCAGAAAATTTAACCATGGCTTCTTTTTTTAGATTTTAAATTCTAATCTTAGAAGCGAAGCGCAAGCTCCCCCGTAGGAGGAAGTGGCGAAACCATTGCCTGGTTTTACTTATTAGTTTCTCACGGAATACGAAAGACTTCTGTAGAGGAGGTTCTTTGTCTGGCTTCTTATCGAAGCTACCATTTGAATTAAAGCTTTCAGAAAGTCGAGATGACACACCAATTAATGTTCCTGTCTACGCAGATACGAGACCATCGATTTATTAGACTGTTTTCTTAGGTTTGTTATTCTCTCAGAGTATACCCATTGATGGAATTTTGTTTGTAGTACGAATTTTTCTATTTAAATCATATATGTAATAGGTTTTTTTTAGGTAATATTTTTAGACGAAATAATAACTATAATTTATATAAAGTAGGGCATTCGACTTTTTTAATGGTAAGTAAACTTATTACAGTATATTAATTATTTATTTTATAAACATATATTATTGCCTAACTTCAATATTTGGTTTGAGGCAGTCTCACACCCTTTCTCCTTTTTCATGACCCCGGTACGGCCCTAAGTCAAAGAAGGTGGTTTATGCTTAATGCAAATGATCCCCAGTCTGGGTGAAGGCATCACATTCATAACACAACATAACATAACATTATTTCACGGATGACAAAAGCCACAAGGGCCTATCGAAGGTCATCCGCATCTGTCAAAACCCACCCACAAAATGCATCCATAAGATTGTGTCTGATCATGCGTCTACAATATACAATTTAAACATTCCATAGGATTGAAAATCGATAAACTCCATTTCTTCCGATAAAATATATTAAATTCTTAAGAAAGGATTTTAAATAAACTCATCCCTAACACTATATTTCAGGCAGGCAATTTTTTGAACAGTTTGAATTTTTAAAAGTTTTTTCTCTTAGTTCAAGTCTGACTTGTATAATATTATAATTTGTTCTTTTTAACTTAGCATAATAAAACTTTTTTCAAATAAAGTCGATTGTTCAATGCTTTGGAGCCTTTATAAGAAAAGGGAGTTGAAAAGAGACAAATTAATGAAGATGTTCCCAAATTATTAAACGTAAGATTTAATCAAAGTTCTTTTTAAGAGCTGAAAAACAATAAATTGGAATGTCTAATGTTTTGGAATTAAAAAAAAATTACAAATCGTAAAGTTGAGAAAATGCATTAAAATTAAGGCATGAATGGGGTTTTATTTATATCTTTTCGTTTTTTCGTGTATAAAAGCAAATTTAGATGAAAAAAAAGGTTCTTAGGATTGTTTTTTCGGTTATTGAAGAGAATTCGCAGGAAAAAATTACTTACCTCTAGTTCGGGAAAATAAGCATGGATCTGAAAAAATAGACCAAGAATAAATTATTAGGAGACCAGGCAATGGCTTTGCTACTAAAGATTAAAATTCAAAATCTAAAAAAAAGCAGCCATAGTTAAATTTTTATAAATTTTCTGAACTTCGCCAATTATAATAATTTTTTAGGGAACTCTAAACTAAATTTCCCCCTTTTCAAAATATCACGTGGCTAAAATATAGAGTTATAGAAGATATATAAAAATAAATTTTCTAGACTCACCATTTGTAATTCTTGGGGTTTTACAAAATTCACACAATTTCGATATTTATATTTATTTCTGAACTTGGATAAAAAAACATAAGTCATAACCAAACTAAAATAAAATTATTATTCAAATACTCAAAAAAAGCCCCTTCTTAAATTATAGAGTTAGTGAAGTGATGATATGTACTGAAAAACTAATAATTTTTTTTTAAACCAAACCCCCGTTGCTAGAGCCAGATAGGTCGTAGACCACAGACAGATAGTCTGCCTGCGAAGCGCAAGCGGCTCCTGTAAGGATGAGTGGTGAAACCGTTCCTCCTTGGTAAAACTATTAAAGCATGCGTCAGGAAATTTAACTTCAGCTTGCACTAATGAGGTTCAGTGAATCCAGTTAGACCCTTACAATGCTAAAAGTTAACTATGAGGTGGTCTTGCAACTTTCGGATCATGATACTTTTATGGTTCTGAAAACATTTAGGACAATAAAAGTAATGAGAAAAATAGAACCCTAAAAATGAAAACAAAAAGATAATCTAATTTTTTAATGTGTATATATTTAGTAATCAGATTTTTCTTAGGTTCGCATTTAGAGCCCTTAAGCAATGGATCGACAATTATATCTAAATAATCTTGTGTCATTAATTTCAAGTGACGACCCCAAAGAAGTGATACAATGAATGCAAAATAAATCCCTTTCAATTGAAAATAGGAAATGGGAATCTTGTAGTGGTATATGATTTTAAATAAACGGAATGAAATATAAGATAGATTTCGATGGATAGGTCGAAATAAGCAATGGGATAAACGTAAATCAAAGTCTCTATACGTAAGAATTAATTTATTTTGAAGTTACATGTGAGTCTTCAGCAATAGATACATCTACATAATCTATTTGTGGGAGATATAATCGAGTGAAAAGCAAGCACCCCTGCAAACACACGTTTCTTTAAGAGTCATGGTGGATGTACACAATTTCTTCAGAGAAGAAATGCACACAACATTTTAAACTATCTCCAATATCTCTAAGACCACCTGAAATCATAGTTGAAATAGACGAGTCCTTTTTCTGCCATAAAAGTAAGCACCATTTTGGACGAAGCCCAGATGCAAATGGGGGTATTGGAAAGGTAGAAAGATCAACAAATACTTCTGTGGGTTAAATGGAAATTTTTGAGAAGCGAGATGCAGCAACACTGCCACTACTGAAAAAGTGGTTCTACCAGGTTCTATTATATATACCAATCAGTGGGAGCATAAATGAACATTTGAGGCCTTGGATTTAAGCACAAAACATTAAATCATTCGATTAATTTTTTACATACAAATACAGGTATGCACATCCAAATAATTGAGTCGTATTTGAATCGGCACAAATTAAGAAGATGAAAAGATGAGCTAAACATTTGTTATTTTTTTTTCACATGGCTGTGCAATATAACATAATTCGTAGTTTCATATCAATATATTTGATTCCTTAAATATATTAATTTGTATTAATTTTAATGTTTTTAGTTTGTTGTTTATAAATGTAGAGTTAATTATTGGTGTTATTACTTTCACTCATACTACCAACTGCCCCTCTCTTGTGAAAAACATAAAAGTAACATGAAAAATAGACTGTACCATAAAAATAATGGGAAAAATATATAACCATAAAAGTAAGATGATCATAACTTTCGTAACTAAATGGCTAAGAAAACAATTGGGTAATAAACAAAAGAAGGCAAAATTTTTTAAACGTATCTCAATTGACGCGAAATGTATGTAGTTTCGAAGAAATCTGAACAATACAATTGGCATATGGTCACTGTAAAAGGTAACCCAACTTGGTTATTCCTGGTTCTGATTCGTTCCTCAAATTGTTACAATAAAATAAACTTTTTTCTATTTTATTTTAATTCAAAATTTCTGTCTTTCAAAAATGAATACCAAAATCACTTAAATATACGAAATACCCGACTGATTTTCAATTCTGCTGCTGTGAAGAGAGACTGTAAATCCATCTGTATGTTATTATATCTTAAAATTTCCCCACTGATGCTCATTTTTATTATTATGATTATTGAGTACACGGTATGTGATCATTATGGAGATCATATTGTTTACATTATTACTAATAACAACAAAGATGAAGACATTATTGTGATACAGGAAATTTTTTACTGCTTTAGTCTACATTTAGTCTCCATACATAATCATTTTTTGCATAAGGTCAAAACAGAACCAATCTCTAACAAACCTATCGAAGCATGAACAAACATTTGTTACGTAAGTTAGATTATGTTGTAAACTGTTGACAGAATCCTTTCTATGTTTGTGGACCGTACATATTATACATAAGCACCGGGAATTTCCTGTCATCACAAAAAAAAAGCCCAGTTTGAGATACGGTGTGTCATTATAAGTGAGCTGAATTATTTTGGTGCATCAATTATATGGTTACCAAATAATAAAAAACGCCGGATTTATTCATTTTGGGAGTCGAAGATCAAGAAAACTTGGCTTGGTAAGGTATATGCCTAAGTCTACCTTACATTGAATGTTTAAAAAGGTAATTATTATATATCGAACTACATTAGATTCGATTAATTTGGATAGATTTTAATTTAGCCTAGTGAATTACACAGTAGAATAATCCATTCAAGAATCCTTTTAGGTTGCTTTCTTATACTCGTCTCTTAGTTAAGAGTGAGATAAGTTTGATTTGGAAGTTTTTAAAGAGTATCTTTAGCTGAGAGAAGAAAGATATTTAGGTTAGGTTTAAGCTGCTGTATTATGCTCAAGGTATTACTTAGATACACATAGCTCTGAAAATACTTATTTGCACAGAATAAATAAATGCAGCTTCGTTTAGCGTCAATTTAGTCTAAAATACAAATTTCGTATCAAAAAATGATTGAGCTATTGGGCAGATATTTGTTTATCCATTTAAACCAGCAGGAGTAAGTGAAGGTTAAATGTTTGTGCAGGATTTTTTTTACGATGTCATCGAGTTTACTTTGAATGCCAGGGTACATTTAGCGAAGCAGTTTTGGCAAATAAATACTACAGGGTGTTCGGAAAGTCACTGTGCACTTTTCTAATAATTTTTTTATATTTCAGATTTCGACCTCAAACCATTTATGTTAATAAATATGTAAGTGCAACTGATAGCGGTGTTTAGAAACAAAATAAGAAGGGTCCAAGCCTGTATTGATGCCAAGGGGGGTCACTTTCAACATAATTTATAATTGTCATTCATATTTACCTCCTGTATTCTATATTGAAACATTTATGTTAATAAATATGTAAGTGCACAGTGACTTTCCGAACACCCTGTATTTTCACTAACTATAATTTAAGAAGGGGATTTTTTTAAGTATTTGAATAATAATTTCATCTTAGTTTGGTTATGACTTGTTTTTTTATCAAAGTTATTTCTAATAATTCTTTTATAATATCAAAAAACAAAATGGTGAAGTTCAGAAAATTTATTTTTATATATCTTGTATTCCATAACTGTATTTTAGAAACGTGATATTTTGAAAGGGGATAAATTTAGTTTAGAGTTGCTTTTTAAAATTATTATAATTGGCAAAGTTCAGAAAATTTATAAAAATTTAACCATGGCTGATTTTTTATAGATTTTAAATTTTAATCTTAGTAGCGAAGCGCAAGCTAAGGGAAGTGGCGAAGCCATTGCCTGGTTTTATTATAATGAAAGTTTCTCCATAAAATTGTTGAGTAAACGATTTGAATAGCGAATTGTAGTCATTAAATAGTTTACTTGAAAAGTATATTTTATTGTCGAGAATGAGCATAGTGTGCTCACTATTGATCCACTACTATACTATCATATAGCCAAGAGACCAGAAGTAAATAAAGAGTAAATAAAAGAGTAAATAAAGGATATAATGAGTGCAGCTCTAAATCAAACAAAATCGTTATCGCAGTAAATGGCTTAAGAAATTGAAATAGAATTTCTCAAATCTACAGACTAAGCTAAATTTTTTAGTTTGAAGAAATTTTGAATTTAGAAATTTGCAAAATTACAAAAGTGTTGCCTTGTGCAGACTGCACACCTTCCTTTAGTTACGCCACTGAGCAAGGCACATGAGCAAATCTAGAGATGTTCTCATATTTTGAGTCACTGCGAAGAATGGAAAAGAGAAAACATAAGTAAGAAACTAAATACAGAATATAAGATTAATGAAGAACAACAAGTGCATCCTTCAAGTTTGGTGTGAAAATGAAATTAAACAGCCATGATGTCTGACGTCTAAAAATAGGTAGTTAATGTTACTAGCATATTACTGCACTGAAGAACATTACTATAAAGTTGTCAATGCCTTATTTTTAGATTTTTAACAAAATACTGTAAGTTACTGAAAAATGCGTCGTTCTCTAGGAATTTTTTGTCCAAAGTTTACATGTTCGAACTTGGTGTGCTTAGCCTTTGTCTGATTTTGTCGCTGTGCGTGATACACATAAGTTTAATGCTTTAATTCGAACACATTTTTTATAGTTTTTAAAATAATAGCAATTTATATTCCGACGCACACTTTTCTGGCAAATTTCCTTTTTCGTTTATTTTCCTCGGCTTCAGTTTGGTCTGAGGTACCCTCACTATCCGAACTTAATTGTTTTCATGTTTACTCATATAAAAAATAATAAATTCGTAATACCCACATAATTTCCTTCCCCAAAATGTTTCTTATTTTCGAGAATAGCTAAAAGTAAAAGGTTAAAAATGTTTATTAACAACCAAAGGTTTGTTTGTTAGTTAATCAGAAAAAGATGCAAACTTACATTTTTTGATAACAACAAATGTTTAATAACTCGTTTGTTTTTAATATTTACAAACCGAAGAGCAAGATAAATTAGTACCATATTCACTAGCTATGAACCATATACAGCCAGAATAGCAGCCCCTTATGTGTTCTCGGTTGATTCTCAAGTTTCTAGCGCATCATAAGAAGCGAACGGCGCTAAGTTGCATGTCATTTCGTTCGTGATCGTTTCTTCACGTTTCATTTTCATGTCAAATTAATATTGTAGCTTTCATAAAACAGAATTTAGAACTAGATTTATGTATACATTCTCAAACAAGTAAACATTTTGTCGGACTAGATTCTATATACATAGTGAGTATGATTATGGATTAACTTTGGGCAAATTTTGTTCATTTTTTTTACGAAGACTAAATGAAGCTTGAAATTTGTGCGAACTCGGCATTTTGGTGCGCCTACTTGAAATCGATTAGACATACATAGAAAGACTTGTTGCTTTTAAGTGTATTAACAATGATGAATACCTAGGTTGATGACTTGTGGGTCTATTTAATAGGAACTTTTCTTCTTTATTGAATTATTAATTTTAAAAAAATGTATTAGAGGTGTATTAAAACACAAGGCTTGTATGGCTTACCCATATATGGTTGTTTTCTTTATCATCAGTGGCGGTCCTGGCCTAAATGACACCCCGGGCAAGCCTCATTTTCACCAGCCGCCCCCCTCCCCAGTTCGCCAACATACATTCAAATCCACGTAAAATAAAGAACGGAAATAACTTGCCCAAAATAATTTTATTGGGCAAATTTTGGGAGATTAAGAAGAAAAACAAATACTGTTCCGCCCTCTCCTGCTTATGGGCAAATACGGAAAGCGGTAGGAAGGATATATATATATATATATATATATATATATATATATATATATATATATATATATATATATATATATATATATATATATATATATACATATATATATATATATATATATATATATATATATATATATATATATATATATATATATATATATATATATATATATATGAAAAACTCACAAAGTATCGCGTGAGGGTAGCAAATGAATGCAATGTCCCACAGGAAAAAATGAAATGGTGTTTCCAAGTACTTTCGGACTTTATTAAGTTCCTTATCAAGGATAACTACAAGAAATAATATTATATTGAAAAAATTTGGGCCACATAACTAAAAATTGTATATAAAAAACTAAGAACAAAAGTCAGGACTAGTTTTTTGAAGTATTAGTCTTTTTAATTATAGCATTTATTTTATATAAGCCAGGGGAAAGGTTCAAAATTATTACATTGGTTTATAAAAGCACATTCAATGATATTCCTTTTTATAGGGTCATTGGAACGATAAATAAATTTTGCCGAATTCAAGTTAATTAGATGGTCCTTGTCTAACATGTGGAAAAAGAAAGCACTGTTATCTTTCCCTCTTCTGAAATTATATTTATGTTGATTTATGCGAACAGAAAGTTTGTTACCTGTTTGTCCATAATATTTACTTAGGCAACCACAACACTCAACTGAATAAACTTCCCCACCCCCCAAACTATTACAAATATTACGTACTAATAAATTCTTAATGGTCCTCTCATATTTAAAAGCAACAGAAATGTTAAAGTTATTCAAAAGACGGGGAACATCACTAAAACAAAGAGAAAAAGGTAGAACTAAAATGTTATTAGTATTAAAAGGGAGAGTAGGGACAGTTTGATAAAATGTCTTTTTAGCAGAAGAAAGACAGTTTTGAAGAAACGGGTAAGGGTAACAAAGTTATGTGGACCCAATTTTTTTTTTTTAATTGCCACTGCTCTGTTATAAACATTGTATTTTCCCCACTTTTTGCTCCTCGTGTCTTATAATCTCCTTCGTTAGGCTATCTCCATTTCTTTTAATCTGTTACCCTTTCCGTCTTCTCAGTTTTACCTTACTACCTGCTTCTTGTAATTCTTAATGTGAATCTTTACCTTCCGTCTTCCTCATTAGTGATTTCTTGTTTCTGAGGCGGTCTTTCATACTTTTCTTTCGTATTTATATTTATATATATATATATATATATATATATATATATATATATATATATATATATATATATATATAACTCTAATATAATATTATTTCTTGTAGTTATCCTTGATAAGGAACTTAATAAATTTCGAAAGTACTTGGAAACACCATTTAATTTTTTCCTGCGGGACATTGCATTCATATATATATATATATATATATGTATATATATATATATATATATATATATATATATATATATATATATATATATATATGTATATATATATGAACAAGAAAAGTACAAATTAAATTGCCATAATCAATCTAGAGGATTTAATTTGTAAATTATATTTATGCTCTACCACTTTTATGAGGGCGTTTTATTACACTCAGAACAAGAAACAAATCAAATTGAGCTACAGTACAACTGACATTTAAAACCTGACTTTTCTTGCCTTCCTTGATGCAAAGTCATCAATTAAATCAACATACGAAATCTGCCCAGAAATTGTATGATTTATACTGATGATAGCAATACGAGCAAGACGCTCCTGTGACATAGATGATCTCAGGTAAGATTTGATGAGCTTCATCTTTAAAAAGCTTCTCTCTGCCTTAGCAACAGTGACTGGAAGAGCTTGACCAATTCTGAGAGCAGTCCACAAATTTGGATATATTTCAGAGCTCTTTTTCATGGATAAATGTCAGCAATTCAAGCAAGGATATGGTCTCTGATGGCAAGTCAGGCAAGTTATTCAACTCCCCTAAAAGCTCTTTGCAATCTAAGTCAGATTGTCGCTTAAAGTGTAGCATAGTACTAAGGTTCACGCATAGTTCTGTTAACTCCTCAAATGTGTCATCTCTCGAAACTTCTCTACCACAATTTCCAACGCGGAAAATCTTTCCTGAATGGATAATGTTGCAGAATCTACCACTGCATTGAACAATGACACCTCCAGCTTCTTCAAAACATCAATCAAGGGCTCATCAAATGATTAATAGAAGAAGTGCCGCTTTGTGGACCTCAGCCGTTTTAGTTTTAACACAGCCTCTACATTCATTTGTTCACATATATCTGAGGCTGCCATTTGTGCAGCCACAAAACATGTTGCTCTGTAATTGCGGAGATCTCTCTCTGTTTTTTTTAAAAGATTTAATGCAATGCCAATGTTCATGCTAGGAAATTACATCTGCTTGCCCACACGCTGAATTTGGCATTAAGCAAATGGCGAAGCGGTACGACCCAACCTCCTTGGCTAAAGATTGGGCATCTACTTTTACTACTGAGTCATTGGTGTTGTCCCTCACCTCCATTAGTGCATCTCTCACTAAAGCTGCCTCATATCTCAGGGGTTCCACACTCTCGATCTTGCTTTCCCATTTTATACCAGGCTACATCTTCAATGTGATGTCCAAATAATTTTTCAAATTAGTCCATCGCTGTGTGGAGGCTGGAAACAAGTTGTAAAGTCTCTGCAAGAAAACAAAGTAGTTGTGGCATCAATAGATCCCTTAGCAGCATCGGCGAACATCAAATTCAAAGAGTGAGTTCCAGATGGAACAAACAGAGCTCTCGGATTAATTTCTAAAAGCCTAGATTGAACACTCTTGCCCCCCCCCCCCCTATTAAGCTCTGTTACCATATGATTGTCCTCTACAGCCCATGAAAGGAATTTTTAGGTTATCCAGTCTCTTCAGAATCAA
Source organism: Ceratothoa steindachneri (assembly GCA_963969495.1). Lineage (NCBI taxonomy): Eukaryota > Metazoa > Arthropoda > Malacostraca > Isopoda > Cymothoidae > Ceratothoa > Ceratothoa steindachneri. The sequence continues at coordinate 169,966,512 of OZ018321.1, forward strand.
GAATGCTATATGTTGACCTGTGGACTTCAATGCCTCCAAGAAACCCATGAAATGTTCCTTTATATGGTGTTTCTTCTCCAGTGACACAACCCGAATTATAAATGACAACTGTTCAGTGTGGCTGATATCTGGAGTGCAATCTAAAATTATTGAAAAAACTTTGATTGCTTAATGTCGCTCACCATTTCGATAATAATCTTGCTGTTCAACAAATCAATGAGTTCGTTTTGTATGTATGTGGTGGCCGAAGTAGCTGGTGTAACAGGATGTACCTTTTTGGACATGGCTAATGCGCTCTTGCATTATAGGATCAAATTTTGTCATTAGTTCAACTTCTTTCAAAAAAGTGCCATTTGATGGCGAAAATAACTTTTCTGTATGCCCCCTTAGTGCCAAATTCCTAACTGCCAATGAATGCACAATAGCAGTGAGGCGTGTCAGTACCGCACTCCATCTGAACTTCTAAGCCTCCAGAAGTTCCCTCTCCCGCTTGTCAATGGTCTCTCTCTTTCTCATCTTCACTGATAATTCTTTCCACATTTTCATATAATTTAGATGTTCTGAAACTGTTTTCATGTGCTGTGAGCAATGAGTTTGCATGCTTCCAGCCCGTTTGTCCCAAACTTGTTAAATTTATTTTCTTCTTGGAAAATAATATTCAACAGAAACACAAAAGGCTGTTGTTTATCAAGGAATGAACCATCTAACTTCTGGTTATATTTTCTCCAATAAGCAATGACTTCTTGAAGTAATGATGGTGACAACCTCTTCCGTCAGGGAATACAAAATCAGATGGTACTTGAATTGGTCCTCTGGAAACTAGTTGTGTCCAAATTCTCTCAGTCAGAATTGACGGCCAGTTAGCAGGGTCGGTGAAAAGAGACTCATCCTCGGGAGGAAATTCTGCTCCAGGCATTTCCAATTGAAAAAAACAAGAGCAATAGTATAGATAAATAAGTTAGATCATCATAGATGTAACTCATGAGGGGATGGGGCACTAGTTATTTTTCCGATTTCCCAGAGATTTGCTTGTCCTAGGATACCTAGACCAGGATTGGCATTAAAAAACAGCCTAAATACAAACAAAACCTACTGAAATGTTTTTTAATATAGTGGGTTTCATTACTTTTCACCACTATTATACGCCTCAATGATACCATAAACTGTTCGAAAATGCTGTAAAACGCTTTGCAGAGATACACACACAAAGATGCACACATTCACAGACATATGTTCAAAAAACTCACCTGAAGAATCTTGCTGTGACGAAGTAGGAGCAAATGTGTCTTTACATGAAGGGTCAAAGATCATTTCTGTAGAAGCCTGTTTTGTTGTAGAAGTATACGGCTTCTCATCCTGGCTAGTGGTCAAGGGTGTTCCAAAATATTTCAAAAGTGTTCCTGCAGTAAAATTAAACATAACTGACCAATGCATGAATAGTTTAGTACAATTAATTTAAAATGTCATTAAGCATAATTTAGCAAATCTTTAGTCCGTAATCGAAAATGTAATATTTTCTTCCTTCTATTTCAAGACACGATATGTGCTGTATGTTTTGTTTGAATATAACCTAAAGAAAAGGCCTTTTAACTATTTATACTTCATTTTTACAAATTTCCTCTCAATGTGAAAATATCAACACAATTAAACCCTACATTAAGCATTCCGTTACTGATACATCTGTAAGTATAAATCAGTTTTTATTTATTTATTTTATTTTTTAATTTTATTATATTATATTATGATACTATAATCTGATTTTATATATTATTTATATGTTTCATAGTAGATTTTAAATGACTCATAAAGCTATATCACAAAATAGCAGTATAAATGATAATGAAAAGTAGATGGCATACCTTCGTCCTTTATTCGTTTCTCTTCTTCTTCTTTCCTCTTCTTTCTAAATTGAGCACTTGATAGCTTTGATCTTTTTTTATACATTTGCGGTTATTTGACAGATCCTGATGAAAGATTCGCTTCTCTAATATATTTATCTACTAGACTATTTAACCCAATTTCTAACAATAACATTACATATGTTAAATTATTAAGTATAAGACTTTATTCCAAATTGAATAATAATCTGGAAGTATTGGAGAACAAATAGGCCAACTAAGAAATTTTGCATTTTGTAAGTCTTTTAGGGGAAAGTTTGTGGCAGGGCTGGCATTGATTAAATCACTTGTTTTTTATCAAATAAATCCATGATTTTTTTCAATGTTCTTTATTCTTTAAAAGAAAATCCAATTGTTAACAAATTTCACTTCTATTTTATGAGATTTTCAAACTATTATAATGGAAAACTAAATTCCAAACTGAGCTAATTTTCTATTTTTGTCGTTCCGTGAGAACAAATTATTTGTGTGAAACGTCACAGATTTTTCTTTATATTAATATATATATATATATATATATATATATATATATATTTTTATGATTTATTCTATTTCAATTTATATCTTTATTCCTTTTTTTAGAGTTTTGGAGAGGGGCTCATGCCGCCCCTTAACAAGTGCCGCCCTGGGCGGCTGCCCATATTGCTCATAGGCAGAACCGCCATCATTATCATCACTAACCCTATAACTTAAGAAGGGTTTTTTATATTTGAATAATAATTTCATCTTAGTTTGGTTATGACTTATCAAAGTTATTTCCAATAATTCTTTTATAATAAAAAAAATATGGTGAAGTTCAGAAATAAATATAAGTATCGAAATTTTGTGAACTTTTTAAAACCCAAAGAATTATAAATGGTAAAGTTCAAAAAATTTATTTTCTTCTATAACTATATTTTAACAACGTGATATTTTGAAAGGGGGGAAATTTAGTTTAGAGTTTCTTTTTAAAATTATTATAATTGGTGAAGTTCAGAAAATGTATAAGAATTTAACCATGGCTGCCTTTTTTTAGATTTAAAATTTGAATCTTGCTAGCCAAGCCATTGCCTGGTATATTCATAAAACAACAACTTGTTTAATCTCTCGCTAATGGATTTAACTAAGGCCTGTAAAAACTACCAACAAACATGTTGATCTGAAGTTCTGGCATGACAAAGTCTAGTCCAAAGACGGGAAACTTTCCCTTTGTTGAAGGCAAAATTAAGATAGATGTAGGCCGCATTCATGAAATTTTAATTCGATATACGGCAAGTTACACATTACTTTGTATATAATTAACTACTATGATTATGTATCGGCTTGAAAAAAAAGTAAAATATATATTCTAAAGCTGTGATTTTAATGACTTTGTTGCAAGGAATTTTTGTAAGAAAGCAATAAAATAATTTGCCTTAAAAAAAATTAATTCATTCAGAAGGCGGCACTTAAAGACCAAGAAGACAAAATACGGCATAAAGGCCGCAAGTTCCTCACCACTGTTCCGGTCATTAAAATGTCATTAGCCTCTCTTTTCCTAAAATATCTATAAATTGTTTTACCTTTTAATTGTGTTGGTGGTATTAAATTCAAACTGTGCTTCCCAAGTAATGAACTCTAGCAAAGTCGAGTGCAAACGTTGCTTCTAATTATAAGTTAGCTTAGCCGCATCAGGCGTAGTTTGAGACCCGTTTTAACAATGATCGGAGCTACTCTCACTAGCTTAGTGGATGCGCCATTGTATTTTTGAAGTCAGGGCCTTGGTTCAATCTCAGCTAGGGCGGACAAAGGATTTCCAGCGTCATGAGCTGATCATTCATTGTGCGGATGCGCTGATACTAATCACCACGGGACTAAGGAGACCCGCACGCCTCGCCATGTGCAGACAATCACAACAGCGCTCTCACTTCCTTCTCACCTTCACAGCACAACATATCCCCTCTCTACACTCATTTGGACCCCACCCGATGGAGTACTAGTATCCTTATTGATCACTCATTTACACTTCGCCATGACGCGAAACGGAACAGGGGATAGTCGCCTCTACATCGTCATCACTCCCTAAAGCCCTAAACAAGTATAGGGAAGACCCTCGCTGGTTTTCGCTTTTCTTTAAAGAAAAGAGGTCATTGCGAGTCGTCTTTTTTCTGTTAGCGAATCTTGGTTACGGAACTCTTAAGAATTATGGAAAAATCCATATAATTTCCATTTACACCAAAGTTAGATTTATTAATTTAAAATAACCAATATGGCGTCATTGGTAGTAAGTTGTGAAAATGAATTCGTAAAGAGAAATAGTGAAGCTGAAGAAATGATGTGTGTGGAAAGAACGTACATGATACAGACGACCTCTTGGGGTTCGGTAGGGAAGGAAATTCTAACCTCCTTCCCTTTCGTAACGAAGGCACGTTGCCAAATAACGCCATGTGCGAATAATAAATTGTGTGAACACAAATTCATAATTAGTAAAAAAAATAGAATTGCTGTCTACCAACTGTAGAGAGAATGGAGGAACCTGCATGCAGTAAACAGAAGGCAAACATATCAATACTAAGAGAAACTTTTAAAGATGACAACAATTAAAATAATAAATAGGAAATCTCGTCGAGCCTCAAAGGAAAAATTCCGAAATTTCCCACCATAGAATCGCATACAGGACAGACTCACAGATTCAAACATTAAATGGAAACCAACTGCATTATTCCGGGCTTTCGAGTATTAGTAATTCAAATTTGTTGCCTGAAATTTGCCTTCATTAAAAAGGTGGACCTATGAAGTCGCATCGGAGTGATCAACATAGCGTGAGCTCCGCCTCGAAAATTGTGGTCTGAAATAAACATTGTTTTGCTTTATTTTATGTAAGAAATCCTGGCGCAGCGGCTTTTCAAAGATGATGAAGACAAGGAAAGAAGAAGAGGAACAAAATCGTCTACGATGTCGCTACAAGATGTACATTCCTTTTAAAAGAAAATTTATTTTTTTGAAAATGATAGAAAAATAAATTTGCAAAAGCTTCTGCTCAGCAGTAAACCTTGATAAGCACACGAACTAGAAAAAAAATTAACAAAAGGAAGTTGAAAATAAAAATGAGGTTAATAGATTTGCTGTAAAATATGATTTGAAAGATTTTCCATTTTCTTCTTTTTGACAAGTCTTAAGTTGTTAAAATTCGAAAGAGAAAGAGAGAGAAAAAAGAAGAGTAGGGACTATTAAGCCCTTCTTCTACTGTAGTCAGAGGATAATTAACCCACCTCATCTCAGGTAAAAAGGTGTAGACTTGCCTCTCTGTTAAAGCTTTCATTTTCAGGATTTGTCCTAGGGTTTGCTGGCATGGGATAAAAGTCTTGATTGCTTTATTGAAACAAACCGTAGTGATAATTAATTATTAATGGATAATTTTATTCATTTAATTTTTTAAACCGCATTTATTTTTGCATTTTCGAAACAATCTCTCCTACCAAATATTAAGGTAAGTCGAAACGAGATTTAACTAAAGATATTGATTCATTGTGTTCGGGAGCCTCGCTGCCCTTTGAATAATCATCCCTTTTTGATTTGATATTTGTGTGAGTCTTTCTGAGGCTTCCCAAAGTGAAGGATGAGTCTTATTTTTAGATAAATATAATATTGGAAAACACGAGAATAGTCATTTCAGATTCTATTTTTTAATCAAAATACTTTAGTCGTAGTTGCCAGAAATAAATTAATCTTACAACATCATCAATCGTTTTCTCACAAAGTGGCGTCACCGTACATCAGCGCTACACAAAAATACTACCTCATATATGCCAATATAAATTTAAAAGCCAAATGTCATCATTCACGGCAAAATTGGCCCTACTTATAAAGTAAGTATTGCATGCTGGGGTATTTCGTAGAGTTAGGGTTTATCCCTATGATAAAGGCCTTAAACACAACCCATCAAAATCACCCTCATTCCAACTTTTCATGCATACTATTATCTGCTTGCTGCTCTGCCCGTCCTTTTCTCTCGCAAACGCTCAATCACATGATTAAACAACATTTTGCGCAGTCGTCTCCACTTCACACACCCTGACACTATTCTCATATATTTTCTTCACAATTTGATTCCCATCCATTCTTCTTACACTACATTCCCTCACCTTCTCAGAACACTCTTAGTCACCACTCGTTCACACTATTCCTCACTCTACCTACCCTTTACACACAAATCGTCCATTTAAAAGGCTTCATTTGCACTGGTCACACTCTTCATCATTCTACCGTCTCCCATGCCATATTCATACTACCATTATTAACCCTGGTACAAAGATAGTATCTTGTATTTGACCAGCACACCTCACACTCAAATTCATAGCAAGCTCTAACTCCTGAGATTTTATTACCACTCAAATCCTACCATTCACGATACATCCAAAATATTAAAAATATCGCAATCATTCAAAGTTAACATGACACACTAATAACACATTCCACGTCATCCATACCTCTAAAACCTTATTTTTTCTGCCTTTTCTTTTAGTCCACTCCTTATACATACACATCCCTATCAAGGCTTCGATCAATATTTCTTAATACAATTCACTCTCAGCTACTAACAGTAGGTCATCAATATATGACAATAGAGACAGAACCAATGTTTTACCATTCTTCATTAACCTCACGGTTCTTTCCCTCATTTTCATTCCTACCTCTCATTAATCCCCCCCATAAATATATTAATCATCTATGGTGACATCCAATACCATTGCATTCTACCACCTCCTTATATCAAACCACTCACACTGGGTATCTTTCACCCGAACTAACGTCTTATTTCGGAAATTTCCACTGAGACTATAGACCCTTATAACTTGCCATAATGTGGTCCTTCATGAACTTCCTCTAGATTCACGAACACAAAATACAATTTACACCTCTGTATCCTCTATATCCCTACCCACTCTAAATCTACCTTTTCATCCACTATAAATCCATCAGTTATCTTTCGTAGTTTTCAAACCAGAATTTTTCTATACAACTTGCAAGCAGTTGTAGTTGTTACATTTAATTTTTAACCCTCTATCCATATAGAACGATAACATTACAGAAACCTTCCAGTCCTCACACACTTCCAATTTCAAATTCCTTTTGACACAACATTTAGCCCCTTTCCATAATACAATCACAAAGACTTGCTACCATCCCCGGGACTATATCATCCCTTCCAAATGACATCTAGTTCTTTAGTCCTCTCACTATAATGCAGCACCCGTTTTATATTATCTTTATTTTCCATACATACATATTAATACGTTATACAACTTGTCAAAGTACTATGCCATCTACTTTGCCTTACTAACTGCTCTCAACTACTCATTTTTGATGGTCAAACTTGTATTTCTATCCTGGTTTCTTGCCTCTTTTTCTTCATTCTAAAATACCTTTATGTTCTATACCAATCTCTCCACTTTCATTATTTGATTCTTTTCCCTTTTACAATCAATCTTCTGTAAATGATTAATTCAGCTCTACAATAAGAAGTGTAATTTTGGTCGGAATTTAACTCTTAATTAACTGCCTTAGACTCTCTCTAGTTTTGATTATATATATTCTAAAGTAAGTGCCATACATTTTGTGAGGCGGCTTTCAGGCCAGCTCTCAACTTATTGTACAGCTAAAATATTAGCGGCGATTCCTCGGAAAATGTTCTGTACTGAAAAAGAAATATTCTCTTTTCCTTTTGCGTTTGAGCCAATGCCACATATTATCATACCTTATTAATCTTTACACAGCGACTTCTTCGATGGGGTAGGACATAACGTGGTATTTTCTGTCTTCTATGGGATTGATTTGGATTATTTGAGCGTGATTAAAAGAAGATTATGGACAGTTTCAAAGGAAGGCAACAGATTAAGGCAAGCTAGTCTCATGAGAATCTATAACAAAAAAAGAAGACAAAATATGACTTGTGTCATCTTCAGTGTTCAGCACAAAGAATCATAGAATAACAAAGAAACGTAAGACTAATCCACCCATCTTCAATTCCAAGTTTTAGAGGGAAAGAGATTTGTTTTTATTTCCATATACTTGGGTATTTCATATAATTCTTATAAAAATATATAGTTTCCAACTAAATATTAGAGGATAAAACCTTGTTACACCTTTATTTTCCACCATCACTAATGGTTTACCTTATATATATATATATATATATATATATATATATATATATATATATATATATATATATATATATATATGGAAGATAATGGTAAACCACTGATATTTATATTTATATATATATATATATATATATATATATATATATATATATATATATATATATATATATATATATATAATATATATATATATATATATAGTCATTTGCAAAAGCTTAAGACAACCCCTGATGTTTGATATATTTCAATAATAGTAGCTTTTTTTTAACATTTTAAGATCACCTAACAAACGTATGCACGTGTTTCACTGGTTATATGTAAATAACGCCATTTTACTCGCCAGTTAGCCACTGACGCTTGTAGGGTAAGGATTTTCGCGGAAATGGCCAAAAAAACTTCACTTTCAGATGTTCGTAGAGCTAAAATCGTAAATTTACACGAAGAAGGTTATAGTGAACGCAAGATTACTGAAAAGCTGTGCTGTAGCAAGACTGCTGGGCATACAGCTATCATTAAATTTACAAATGATGGCAGTTATTCAGATAAAATAGAACTGGGTGGCCAAATAAAACGTCCAAGAGAGATGACAACCTGATGAAATTGATTGTTTCAAGACCTCCCGGTAGTTCACGCAAAGAAATTTAGGCTAATTTGTTACAAAAAGTGTGTAAGGTAAGTGTTAGTTATGTAATGAATTTAAGTTAAAAAGCCATAAAGCAGCCAAAAATCGCAAACTGACTGCAGACATGAGAAAGAAAGTATTGGATTTCGCTCGAAGGTATCTACATTATACGGCTGCTGATTGGAGCAATGTTATGTTTTCCGATGAATGTATATTCCAGCAGTTTCATCACGTCAGCAACATGTACGAAGGCCATTAGGCAAAAGATTTGATATGAACTACGTGGTTCCTACGATGAAACATCCTCCCAGCCAGTTGGTCTGAGGGGCATTTAGTTATACTGGAACAGCTGGAATGTACTTTTTACCTCCAAAGACTACAATGAATGATGAAAGATACTTGAGACTGTTTAAGGAGAATTTGGATATTCATATAATATTTCACAGGTGTGGACTTTTCATACAAGATTAAGCTCCTTATCATAGGTCACGAGTGGTGACAGATTATCTGGCAGAAAAGATTCTTCAGGTGCTTGAATAGCTCGGAAACAGCCCTGATTATACCCAATAGAGAAAGTGTTAAAAAGGCAACCTTCAAAGTTGTTAGAGAAAGCAATTAAGGAAGTATGGGTCAAAGAATTCTCAAATGAGTACTACCAGTAACTCATCACTAGCATCCCGAGAAGATTTCAGGCAGTAATTGATAACAAAGGAGGTAATATAAAGTACTAAAATGTTCTTACTACCTTACTACTTACATACAGTAATGTTGAAGAAACACAGTAAACAAAAAACTGTCACCTTGTTTTATTTCTGAAATACCTTCTTGGTTTTAACTTTTAAATGAAATGACTGTGTATATATATATATATATATATATATATATATATATATATATATATATATATATATATTAATTTCCTACATCGTTAAGGATAACCTCTTCCTGCTCCAAGAGAGATCCCAGCGAGTCTCGAGTCTTATGTTTTCCCCGCTCTCATTTGCGACTTATTTTACAAACCGCACATGACAGCCTTTAAGTACTTTTATTGGCCCGTAGCGTCGGATGAAATTATTCGCTATTGTTGATCATGCGACATATGTCAGAAAACTGCCATTAAGAGGCGAGTTAAGCCGGCCCCTTTGCAGAAGGGCCGCGTAATCTCAGAACCCTTCTCCGGAGTGGCAATCCACTTGGTTGGACCAATTAACCCACCATCTAGTGAGAGCCATAGTTATGTCCTTACTCTGGTCGATTTTGCCACCAGGTTCCCCAAGGCTGTCCCCCTTAAGAATATCGGTACCATTTCGTGTGCCGAAGCCCTTATCTCCATTTTATGCCGTGTTAGATTACCGAAAGAAATATTGTCTGACCGAGGCCGTAAATTTATCTACCATTTGATGGAGCAGGTAGGAAAATTACATACGGTAAAGCCTTTATTTACCAACCCCATTTCACTCCTCCGGAACTGGTATGTGTGAGAGGCTGAATGGGAATCTTGAGGCCATTCTGCGGAAGATTTGCGCCGAGCAGCCAAGAGAATGGCATCGTTATCTTCCAGTGGCTTTATTTGCGTATAAAGAGATGCCACATCGCACTTTGGGGTTCGCGCCATTTGAGTTAATTTACGGTAGGAACGTTCAATGCTCCTTAAGCATTCTCAAAGAATTTTTCACTACCCAAAAATTAGATCGGAAGGTACAATCATCATACTCGTACCTAATCGAACTCTGTTGGAAGAATGCGCCGAAATCGCCCACCAAAATGCCGACGTTAATCTAAATAGATATAAGGCTTACTTCGACTGTAAGTCCAAAGATCGAAGATTTAAACCCGGCGAGGAAGTTCTGCTATTGCTCCCGACCGACAATAACAAACTGCTATGCTAATGGAAGGGCCCATACCAAATAATAGAGAAACGCGGTCCCGTCAATGATTTGGTTGAAACACCCACAGGGAGGAAGCCTTTCCATATAAACCTCCTTAAGAAATATCATCGGCGCGCAAGAGTTAACCAAATATTGGCTATTGACAAAGAATATACCAGTGAATCAAATTACCCTCTAGACTCCCTAAATTTAGTACAAATTCCATGCGTAGAGCAAGATAGCGAATACCTCTTGCTCGTACTAGATGTGATGGAATCCTCATTTACCGAGCTCAAGACAAGCTGCCAGTTATCGTCCGCTAATAAAAACCCGCTCACATCTCTCCTAAATCAATTTGGGGACGTCATCTCAGATATTCCAGGTTGTGCTACTCATTTTGAGTACGATATTTAATTGACCACCCAAGAGGCTATTAGGTCCAAGCCGTATCTGTTACCCATGCATTTAAGAGAAACTTTTAATACCGAAGTTGAGAAGTTGTTCAATTTAAAGATAATCGAGCGGTTAAAATCCGATTACTCTTCCTCCGTCGTCATGGTCAAGAAACCCAATAATTCCTATAAGATGTGCATCAACTTTAAGAAACTAAACGTTGTTACCATGTTCGACACAGAGCCGATTTCACTTATCGACCAACATCTCCATCTATTTGAAAAAGCAAAATATATTTCAGAACTAGATTTGTATAAGGCCTATTACCAGATTCCATTGCGGAAAGAAGCTAAAAGGTACCCCAAATTTCCCGACTGAAAAGGAGTTAATGCAGGTTTGTTGGCTCCCCTTTGGTCTCGTCACCGCCTGCAGTAATTATAATAGGATGATGAGATGAAATTTTGATGGGCTACCGCATTTATCATTCAATTTCGATAATATTTACGTGGCTGCAAATGAATGGGACCAGCACCTGACCGTTCTTCAAGCGCTGCTGTAAAGGCTCAGGGATCACAATTTGACAATTGGTCCGAGTAAATGTCATTTTGGCACTAATACAATAGATTAATTAGGCTTGCGCATGGATAAAAATCAATTAGCCCCTCAAGAGGAAAAGATACAAGCAATCGTAAAAATGCCGCTGCCCGCAAACAAAAAGCAGTTAAGGTGATTCATGGGTTCTGCATCTTTTTATCGGAGATTCATTCCAAATTTTACCACCCTTTCTGCTCCCCTTCGAGAGCTTCAGAAGAAGAAGGCCTCAGAACAACTAATTTTGACTCCGTTGTCAATCACCAGCTTCAAACAACTTAAGGATAAACTCGCCTCGGCCCAGATATTACGGTTGCCCAATCGCGCCGAACCATTTGGCATCCAGCCAGAAGCTAGCAATGACGGTATAGGGTGCGTATTCGTCCAATAAAGACCTAATAACGAGAGTTTACCCATAGCGCACTCTAGCCAAAAGTTTTACGGCGTGAAAAGAACTACGCAGTGATTGAGCGAGAGACCCTCGTTATCACATGGAGAATTAAAATATTTGACAGGAATTCGTAACGAGAGTGACCATAAACCTTTTTCGTACCTTTGGAACATCAAATACAATAATAGAAGACTAATGCATTGGAGCTTATTTCTCCAAGAATTTCAATTTAAAATAATGTATTTAAAAGGCTCCGAGAATTGTAAAGGCGATAGCTTAACCCTAAATCCGGTAAATTCCCTCCCAAGTGAATCTTGAGCCTACTATTGTTTAATATATTCATTTAGTTTTGGCGGGGTATATACATATATGTCCAAATAAATTTTAGGTCAGAAACATGTACCCTTTTTTCTGTAAATACACTTTACAATTATTTTGCAACCGAGGCAGATGTGCCCTCTCCTTAAAATGCAGCGTTTATAATCATGATTGTTGGAAATTAGCTTTTTTTTTATAATGGTCGATCTATGTACAGTTTTAAAGTCTCTCTTTGTCTTATTTTGTCTGTATTTATTTTGTATTATTTTTTTGTGATTTTGTATAATGTATTCCTTTGCTACTTCTTTTTTTTTTTGCTGCGAGGCGAATTTATTTATGTTGTATTCCTTTTGAATTTGTACAATGCGTTCTTTTATTTCGTGATGCGAAGGTATTGCACCCCTTTTCGATTTCTCGAGATGTCTCTTTTCCCGAAAGTCCCATATTAAGGGGGTAGGAGATGTCAGAGGGAGAGAGAGATTCACACGGACAAAGAGGCCTAAGGAGGTATCTCACAGACGAACGGACCTACAACCGACATCTTTCGGTAAACTTCCGGGGCGATAACGAAGCAAGACGAGTCAAACTGGAGCCTGGAGCTCAAATCAGCGAGAGGGCACTAAGCCCTTGCCCGCTGCGCCTTGAATCAGAGTGGGACCCACTTCCAACGGCAAACAAAATCGATTCCGGCCATCGTATATATGTAGTTCCAAGCGCGGAAACGAGCAAATTAGTATTCACCCAGGAGGCAGGCAATGCTCACGCAGTATCCAATCAGTAATCAACAGGATTCATTGAAGCCAGCCAAAGGACACAACGCGCCACTTCACAGACGACTCTCTGGTACCCTAAGGATTCGCATGCAAAAAAAACAGTTGTTCAGAACTACAGCAGTAAAGGATGTAAGGAGTCATTCTGGAATAACGCGCTTCGCTCCGTGCCCTGCAAGGATACTCCCTCGAACAACCACTTAACCCCCTAACCCTTCTTGGAAAATCGTATCACCGTCGAAGAGACGTGAAGCTTTCCGACTACGAAGCCTCACTTTATCATCTCCTCCGGTTTTCTTTCAGGTAAATATTGTGCTACTCATAGCTCGTGCGGAAGCATTCATTGTAAATTAATTTCCTTTACTGAAAGATTAGTTTTTCCATAATGTATAAATTATTGTTAAATTCTGTTATTTTTTGTATAATGGTAAAGATTATTTTTGTTTCTCTTGTTTAAATACAAGAACCACATAAAAAGCCATTGATCTATTTTTTAAGTGAGCTAACGTTACAAAATGCACTTAAATATCCCCCGTACTTAAAAGAAACTTCCCCTATGTCTAGGGAGGGCAAGCGAAGGTCAGTGAAGCCTACCTGACCTACGACAATATATATATATATATATATATATATATATATATATATGATAATTTATTTTAGCCGCATCTTTACACATGTTAACGAAATATAATGGATTTAGCAGAATAAGGGCAAAGAGCGACCACTTGCTATTCTGTACCCACGTGGATCCAGAGATCACAGCATGGAGCTGTGAAAGCCTGGCTAAACCTGAAAAGGATGCAGCCTACGCCGTTATTACACGCCCTAGCTGGATTTTGGCCTAAGGACCGATTTCATCGCCTCCCACGGCCACCCCTCCGCAAACATTCTGGCCTTCCACCTTAAAATTGAAGTCTGTTAGACATTCCAAACCAACGTTATCAGGATCCTCCCTTTCCTAGAAGGAGTCACCGACTTTTCCCCCAAATCGCATGCACGACTGGAGGGCCACCACAGCTACCTCACCAGGCGCATATATAATCCTTCGACTCAGTTTAGTGAGCCGGACTGTTAGACTTACCAACACTCCGGCAAACGAGCTGAAGGACGCTCGGGGATATCGATTCGAGGCGAAGGCTAAATCGATCCGTGAACTCTGCCATAGTCAATCGGCAAGTATCCCCATCCGTGAACTCCGCCATAGTCAATCAGCAAGCACCTGACGAGGATTTCCAACCCCAAGGCTTTACAAGTGCTTCCTCATCTGAATCTTGAATCTGGTTTACCCCATTGCTCCATTATTTGTGCGAACGCCGTGGTTTAAAATCCCCCTTTAAATCACCAAACTGAATCTGACCTCTTTAATCCCTTAATTTACCTACCTGTATCTCGTGTGGGCATTCCCTTTAAACCCAATATTTGTGTAAATATAAATATCACTTTTGTTGTTAGTAAAAATATATTTTCGTCATTTTAGTTCTTTTGCAACCCCAACGAGCACCAGCTACCTGTTAATCTTTAACAATTTCCGCTTTCACTAACGGTCTTCAACCAACTTCGGCCCAAAGCCACGAAGTGCCTACGTATATATATATATATTTAGAGAGAGAGAGAGAGAGTGTCTTGCCATTCCTCGACATATACTTATAAAATCTAGTGATCAGTGTGCCAGGGTCTTTGAAAGTTTTTTGAAAAGATTTTTTAAAGCAAACCCTCTAATTTTATTGTAATTTTCGAAGCTGAGTACCGTTTAAGTTGCAAAGACAACACAAAACAGGAAACAACCCTGCCATATTTATTTGTTTCTTACTGGTTGAATGTGCGTTTGGACCGACAACCTTTAATAGGAAAATTTTGTTAGGCGACAGAATTTTTCCCACGGTCACATTAATCCTCCATGGATTAGTATAGTCTGAGCCCTTCTCATATCACGAAAAATCCATTATTTTTTATGTATTTATTTGTTTAATCGTGTATTATATTAGTGTGAGTATTTGGATAGCAAAGCTTTCGCGTTTAAATAAGCATATTCCTCCGTTGGTCAGTAATTGTGAGCCAAGCTTCCTCCGTCCGGTGCCCACGGTCCATTAAACCCTTTCTTTATGAACAAAATGTCTTCGTTCGAGATTTAAACTCCAAGGAGAATCCCTCGGTTTAAGTGCCAAAGACCTTGTTACTTATATACAGGAAGAAGAAAGAAAAGAGAGAGCTGAACAAAAAGAGATCAGAGAATTATCTGAACAAAAAGAAATTAGAAAGACCAAAGAGCGCGAGATATTTCGCCAATATGAATGAGAATCAAATCGTGATCGGCTCGAAAGCCTCTCAATAACTTCCCGTGTAGGAGCCCGTCAATCCGCCTCTGTTAAACTCCCCACGTTCAAAGAAGGAGAGGACTTTGAATCTTTTCTCACTCACTTTGAGAAACTTTTGAAGTTAATCATTGGGACATCGAGACGGACGGTGTCGCTAAGTTTCTTCTCCTCCTTAGCTCGCCGCTCCGAGACCTATGCATATCACTCCCCTTCGAAGCTACGATGGATTAATCTACCCTCAAATCCCAACTTCTCGCGACGTAGAATATGACGCCTGACTTCTACCGCGACAAATTTAACCACGCTCATATCCAACCAAATATGACCATCCGTCATTTAGGATATACTCTTTCATTTAATTTCAATTTTTGGTTAGACACATTGAAATTGCCCCATGATTATGAGTCCCTGGTAGATTTTGTTCTACAAGATCAGTTGCTGGTATCGCTAGCACCAGAGATCCGCTCCTTTGTGAAGAATCGTTGGTGCAACTCCTTCAAAGAGTGCATAAAAGAAGCAGATGTCTATGCGGCGAGTTACAACTTATACCCGAAGGAAAATGAAAACTTCTTCTTTCATCCCGCCAATAATAAATTTAATAAGTCGCGGTTCCCTCCTAAGAACTCCCCAGACTTCGCCTAGATTACGGGCCCATTAAAGCCCAGAAGTTTCTCTCCATTGGAACTCCGTGATGTCAAGCCCCTCTTAGCTAATCCCCCGGTGTTAACTTTTCCCCGTAGGCCAATCATATGTTTTGCGTGTGGTGTCGAAGACCAGACACGCCTAAATTGCTCCCCAAATTCCAAACTCTGTGGTAATCCCATTCACAAAGTCCACCAGGTGAATTCTGCTAAAACTTTCCCTCCATGGCGACCAGAAACCACAGATCCACTCTCGTCTCCCAGTGCCCCAGGGCACCATGTAAATTTCCTCTTCGACAAGAGTTCTCCAGGAAGTCTTAAATTTTAAAACGGAACCGTTAATGGGTGCTGAGTCTCCACCCTCGTCCGCGATACCGGGTGTATTTGTATCATGGTATCGAATGAACTTCTTTCTCCAGTGGCTCCCGACCACAAAAGGTCTGCGGTAGTCCGTGACTACTTGGGACGCACAAACTGCTCCCCCATTGTAAACTGTTATCTGGAGTTTCAGTACTTTTCCGGATTGGTTGAAGTCTTGTCAGCCCCTATCCAATTCTGCTCCGTTTTGGTAGGACAATGCCCCCAAGTCTCGTCTAACCCTGTGGCTCAGCCAATTATCACGAGAACCCAGGCAGAGAAGGAATCCCAGACGCCCGCTGCCCTTGAAACTGCCTTAGATTCAGATTTCAGCGGCGTTATGAGCGAAGAATTCGCTCAAAGACAAAAGAAGTGCACAAATCTTCTTCCCTTGTGGGGAAAATATTGGAACCTCGAGCAAGATTCGGTTCACGGTAAGAAGACAGCCTCATATATATCGTGAAAGAAGGCTTGCTATATCACACTTGCTTGGATGGTGCCAACCCCGAAACTCACGCCCCCTGTGTTCTTCGTTCGCATGTCCCTCTGGTCCTAAAAATTGCCCACGATAGTGTGTTTTCTGGCCACTTCAGTCACGATAAAATTAGTACGACGATTTTCCGGTATTTCTACTGGCCTGGTGCTGCAGTTGACACTTCGGAATACTGCCAGTCATGTGACATCTGCCAGAAAACCAGGGCGAAACGGCGTGTTGAAGACCTTAGCCCCTTCCAATTCATCTAAGAAATGCCTTTAACGCCGAGGTTAACAATCTGCTCAACCTCCATATCCCTTAACCTTCCATGTCAAATTATTGTCCCCAATAGTTATGGTACGGAAACCAGATAACTCTTACCGCATGTATGTAGATTTTCGCAAATTAAATTCCGTGACCGTTTTCGATGCTGGACCAATCCCTTTAATTGACCAAAACCTTCACTTGTTCGAAAAAGCAAAAATTATTAGCGAGCTCTACACCAGCTAAATTATAATTGAAATTACTTCATATCCATTTGTCCATCTTGTAATTATTATAACTACCAGCTAGAGATTAGCTTATCTGGAATTATTTTAGTTTATGTCTTTATTTTTCTCGATGCGTACGTCTATGACGCCCATTGCCCTTGTATATATAAAATTAGTATTTAGAAGCTTGGTCTGGCACCAAAATATGTGTATATGTACCACCATAATCCTTCTGTCATTCATTTAAAATAGATCTTGAATATACATTTCATTTTTTTTAGCTTTGTATAGCTTAGTGTATAAATAATATTTCCATTTTTTTACTATGTCCCCCTTAATGCTCTTATGGTTGGAAATAATTAATTTATTTTTCCGTTCATATGTACACGCAGTCGTTCAGACTATGCTTTGTATAGCTTAGTGAATAAATAATATTTCCATTTTTTTATTATATCCCCCTTAATGCTCTTATGGTCGGCAATAATTAATTTATTTTTCCGTTCATATGTACACGCAGTCGGGTAGAAAGTGCCATCTTTTTTTGGATAGGAAGGAGGTAGCAGAATGCGGTTAAAGGGCAACCACGTGCCCTTCTGTACTCACGTGGATCCTGAGATCACGGCATGGAGCTGTGAAAGCCTAGCTGAATTCAGGAAAGGATGAAGCCTACGCAGTTATCACACGCCCCAGTTGTATTTGCCTAGAAACCACCTTTCCGCAAATATTCTTGTCTTCCGCCAGAAGATTGAAGTCCGTTGGACATTCCAAACCAACATTATCACGATTCCTCCTTTCCCCGAAGGAGTCGCCGACTTTTCCCCCAAATCGCACGCGCGTCTGGAGGGCCGTCACAGCCACATATCCAAGCGCATATATAATCTTTCGACTCACTTTAGTGAGCAGAACTGTTAGACTTGACTTCCCAACTACTCTGGCGAACGATTTGAAGGATGCTCCCCACCCTCCCGCAGTGGCGATTTCGATTCGAGTTGAAGACTAAATCGAGCCTTGAACTCTGCCATAGTTAATCTACAAGTATCCTCATCCGTGAACTCCGCCATAGTCAATCGGCAAGTATTGACTTCAGTAAACTCTGCCATAGTCAATCGGCAAGTACCTGGCGAGGATTCACATTTCCAAAGGCTCTACAAGTGCTTCCCCATCTGAAGTAAGAGGTAACCTGGCTTCTTTCGTCGCATTCATCGTACCCCAACTGGCTCCTTTTCGGCAACGAGCACGTAAGAAATTGTAACCGTGGCAGCCTGCAGATTGATCTTGAATCTGGCTTACCCCATTGCTCCATTATTTGTGCTAACGCCCCGGTTTAAAATGCCCCTTTAAATCACCAAACTGATTCTGACCTTCTTAATCCCTTAATTTACTCTGTAAAATTATACCACCAAATATCAATTAAACTAATTATCATTAATTATTTAATTTAAATGAAATTAAGACAATCCCCAATTAATTTAGCCAGAGAAAGAGACAGAGAAAGACAATAACTCGATACCATTGATACCGAATTCGAAAGTAGAAAATGTGGTTGGCTGGTGAATTGGAAAGCTTGATTGGTTTTTCTATCTAAGTTCAAACGATGAAGATAGGAACAACAATGATTATCATGTGCCTACAAATCTCCCTCTCCAAATATGCACATCTGCCATCACATCAATATTTCCGAGTTCTTCTCTGCATGTGACTTGATGTCACTAGGTTTCAAAACATCTATAAATGTATACGCCGTTATACGCACACATGCCTACTGACCGACCAAAATTAAGGACGAAATAACATATACATATAGGGCAAGTTAAATGGCAATGCAATTAAATATTGACGGTTCACTGCTAATATGATTGACACGATCAATTAAGTTTGAACCGAGGGATAATTAATTAAGTAATGATTTTACAATTATGCAAGTTCTAGAGCAAAGGAGATCCTTGAGGTTCGACGCGGTAAAGATAAGAGGAGCGTGACGAAGCGGGGGTTAAATCTCTTTTACCTTGATGTGCAACGAGTAGGACCAGGTAGGTAAGTTCGACCTTGAACTTGTGAGCGTCTCACTAGACGCTGAATCCAACTTGGGGAAATTGAAGACGGGACCTCTTATCCTTAAGAGGCAAACGGAGGGTGCTTCGGGGATGGCTTTTCCGATCCTTAAAATCAGAAGACGTGGTGAGAAGGGTTGAAGGGCGCCTAACTATTTCCACGAACAACACTGATTGACGACTAGCTCTTCCTTGGCCCTTCGACAATCACTCAATTCTTCTCTGGACGAGAATGTAGTCGATTCCCTCTTGACTACCAAAGACGTTAACGGCTAACGTACTGGACAGCGGCTTCAGACACAATCTGCCTGTGAATTCTAAACTGTCGAATATATACCCCGAAATTATCTAGACGGGGAGAGAGATTAATCGCCAACCGACTTCCTTAATTGCCCTGGGTCACGATAAGGTTCTATAGCGCGAAGTCGTGATGCCTCACTTAATAGTCTTTCCACTGTTCTAATTTTCGCAGTATATAGGGCCGACGAATTTTGAGCGGTCAACGGCGAACTGGGGAAGTCAGTGGGGGAGGGGGATTCCTTTCCTCTCTTATTCTTCTACATACGTCATTCGAACACGAGATCGAACATTCCAAAACTTGTTGGCTTTTTCTTTCGCTCCCTTAAGGAAAGGACCCAAACAGATTCTCTCCCTAATAGGATGATGTACGCCCAATGCTCTATGTCAACCCTTTCTAGTGCAGTAGCCGTAAAGTATCTGAGAAGCTTCACATATATTTTTCAGTGGCGAGAAAACGAAGCTAATTTATAATTTCATTAATTTTAAAGCGA
Source organism: Ceratothoa steindachneri (assembly GCA_963969495.1). Lineage (NCBI taxonomy): Eukaryota > Metazoa > Arthropoda > Malacostraca > Isopoda > Cymothoidae > Ceratothoa > Ceratothoa steindachneri. The sequence goes on from OZ018321.1 coordinate 169,986,609, forward strand.
AAACCACAAAATTCATCTCCAAGAGTAAGTAGTAAAGTAAGTAGTAGGAAAGTAGTAAAGATGGAGGCAGTAAAAAAAATGTGGACATTGCAGGAAATTGACTTCTATAATTTATTAATTATAAGTTCCTGCATAAATAGTAGAAGAACCGACTCGAGATATAATATTCCAGACTAATTTTGCATAGTGGTGATATCTGATTTCTTTTCATACCTTCCCGAAAAATTTAAAAAACATTAGAATGTTTTCCAAAAAGACTATGAAAACTTTCGGTTCTACCTATGTGTGTGAAGTTATTTTCCTTCATTAAATCAACAAAATCTTCTACTAAAAATGGTTCACTTTTTGGTCGAGAAATGAGCGATAAAATGCAAAGACAATCCCCAATTAATCCCGCCCGAGAAAGGGACAAGTTCTGAGGAACCCATTCCCCTAATCGCAAAACCTTGATTTTCTCCCCTAAATGACGTTGCACAGTGTATTTTTATCCATTGTTTTTTTTTTAAAGATCTTGATCAAATTTCGCTGTCGTCCTGAACGGGGCTCATCTTTAAGACTGACGTTTCTTGAGTGAAATATGTCGCATTACCCTTGGGATGAAACAATATATATACAACTTTGATTGTAATGCATTATGTAAAATTTCCTAATTAGGTAAAAGGTGAAAATATCATAGAGTTTAAAATACTTGCAAAAAAAATGGAGAGAATAGGCAAGTTGTCGAAAAGATGTGAGACGCAATTCAACGTGGGTAAAGGTAAAGTAATACATATGTCATGATAATCTCGGAGGAGATTACAAAATTGGGGGTCCTTTACATATATAGAATAGAAACGGGTTTAGTTGTTTTAATTTTGAGTGATTTAACAATTTCAAAACTATAGTTACATAACCAGACATTTTAAGTATAAATAGAAGTATATTATTCTTTCATTAAATAAATTGATTGTAGGACCTCATTTGAATTATGTCATGCAATTTCTTTCTCAAGCGGAAGATTGGTATTTACTCGACCAAATTATTCCTCTTAAAAATACTAAACAGATTCGCTTACATAAAAATTATGAGTCAATATTTAAAGCTAGATAACCGAGTGCTCACTAGAAATAAAGGATTCAAGCTACGAGTAGTTAGCAAAAGTTTGAACATTGTGAGTGCACAAATTTTCTTATATCAAAATTTAGTCAAACTCGGAATAAATTGCCTAGGAAAGTCGTTTAAATTAATTCAGTAATTTCATTCAAGAGGAGAATAGAAAATATAACTTTAAGTTATAACTTACATTAATATGAGTCGTGAAACTGATTCATTATCCTTATCCTGTCGTAGTTTTACTTGTTCTTTACTTCACTCTCACACTTTTCTTATTTTTTTTTAACTAGATTGCAGTAGATTTTAGTGTCTTTGCTCGTTCGTATTTATGTAAGTCTTGGTATCTAGTTACCCGACCACTTACTAGACCTATCCGAATTACGCTTGATTACCTCGAATGGCGCTCTATACCGATCACTCAACTTATGGCATGCTCGTTATTATTATCATACCTCTTCACCTTCTTGGTAAAGATCGTATTTTAGATGCACTTCTATCCAAATATTTATATATTTCCCTAAGATGGGAATTTTCTGGGACTCGCATCATTCGCCTTCATTAGGAGGAATTGCTATGGCCGCAAACCAGTACTCTGGTATCAATCCTGTGTATTATACTCTCTTCAAACTAACTCGCATTTAATATCCTAACTGCGTCTCCTTCATACGTTAGTTTTAGCAGCACTTTGAAGATGGTAAGTTGTTACAGATGTATTTATGTTTTATGCAGTTTTCCTCTAGGTAAGAAGTTAAAAGATTGCCAATATCTGAAATCTGGAGTCTAGCTCAAACTTATCTAGCCTTCCCATAACCGTTTACAAAGCCTCTTCTTTAATGCCTTTATCACTGTGTGACGTTCTTACTCCTAAATTTCACCGCTCAACCGAACGACAATAATAGTTTATATTGGTAGGGGATGCCCATTAAACAAGAAGTAGTATTAGGCTCGCACCAGAAGAGTAGGGGGAGAGTCATACAGCACCTCCTAGATCTTAAAGTTTTGACACATTGTAAATCGTGGAGGAACCTTTCCAACGATTTTATTCAAGGGCTCCTCCATCACTTGCCTAACAAAAGCTTGTCACAGCCCTGTGGAAAGTATGGCGAAAGACCTTCAATGCTCAAAAAATCGCAAATAATTTAGGCATTAAAAGAACTATAAGATCGTTGTACTTACAAGTTACATTACTTTCTGCCATCTAAAACGTATTCTTAAGCTATTCCCACCCCTTTAGATTACTTGCCTAAGCAAATCCATTTATCAACTAATGCCACGGAGAGGTTATCATACGATCCTCGTCCTGATTGCCAACAAAAACCTGCGGAAATACAAACATTGATATTGAAACCAACGTCACAAATACCCTGCAAGAGCTTAGTCAGCTAGGTTACAAAGGCCTCTACACCAACATCCAAACTTTAAAAATACCGCAGTTTCCATTATTTTAACGTTACATACAAACTATCCCTCTCTCTATCCACAATAAACTCCCAAATATAACTTTAACCTATCATGAAGACTTTTATACCCAGTAGTACCTTACGCACAACCTTTTATTCACGCATAAACAATAATTATTGTCACATATACTATTCTATCCTCAGTCCTTTAAGTTCGCATCGATTGCGCCCTCCAGGAATATTTTGTATGCCAGGAAAAAACGCCCGCTGCCATAAAAACATTCCTCCCTGGCCCGAAGGAAGATCTGCAGCCCATCACATTAATAAAACCAGCTCCATGTTTCCTTATAACTGATCTAGGTGATCACTTATAAATTTGAAGCTTTATTAAAATGCCCAAGAATTACAGAAGTTGTTTCCTGAGATTCTGTTTGAAGCCTGAATGATACATCTGCCTTATTTAACTGTTGTGAGAAGATTTCTCTCTCTTTTCTTACTTGATAAAAAGCTGTCTGTATTATCATACATATTTATGAATAATATGATAAATTCTAAAATGTTGGATCAAATTTGTTAAATGCATAAATCTATGAGGGGTGCTTTATACTTCGGCCAAGGATGAACTGTATATTGTTTTTAATCAAGAATCACAATGGACATTAATTTTTTTGCGCCAAGTAAATAATTCTGCCTTTTAAAATTTTTCTTTTGCTTTAAACAACTTGAGCGAATAGGATTGATGAGTAGGTTGGAAAGATTGTGTATACATCAATCCTCTCAATTCAGTAATTTCATTTAAGAGCAGAATAGAAAATATAACTTTAAATTATAACTTACATTATTAATATGAATCGTGAAACTGATTCTTTATCCTTTGGTCAAGGCGAGATTTTAGGTGTTGATAAATGGTGCAAGAATGGCAACAAGGTCAAAAAAGGTCAAATAGTTTTGTAACAGCCCGGACTACTTTCTTTAATATAAAAAGACAGTACGAAGTCAAATATACGAGCAAACCAGTTAAGGGGATTTCCAGTGCCACCCATGTAGCACATAAGACGAAGTGGAAAAAGCAGTATGGTGCAGAACTGGAGTGTAGAAATATAAGGGGTTGGATTAAGGTGGGGAAAGAAGAAAGGTATTATGGTCCTGCGATATGTAAAAGAGAAGACTTAAACTGATTCTGCATCAAATGAGTAGGGAGTGCATTTGCCAAAACAAGGAGGTTACACCAAAGAAACCTGTTCAGCGGAAAATGACACCTGTTGTAAAGTCTTGAACCAGTTGGAGGGGTTGAATAGAGAATAATTTGGTAAATGCGAAAGGTAACGAAACCATGATGGTCAATTTACAACCTTCTGTAAAGATACTGAAAGCGGATAGGGCTAAGGTTACGAAGAATCCAGGGAAAGGATTTCTAGAAGTTAGGCATCATAAACTTTGAGAGATAGGGGGCTATCAAATGTACCCCCAGATCTTTTAGGGTTAGAAAGAGGGGCAAGGGGGGTACAAAGGCCAAGAAAAAGAGCAATAGTTTTGAATAAAGACATCGGATCGACAATCATTTAGAATCAAAATAGAATGGATACGATTTCAAAGCTTCAAGAAGGACTTAAAGGCAGTTCCAGACACATCCAAGCAGCACAGTCGACAAAAACAATGAGTATAGGGTAGGGCCTGAATGTAGGGACCTATCGAGTAGAATATGGCCGATGAAGAAGAAGGGTACGAGAGAGCTGAGATATTTACGAACTTTTATATAAGATGGAGGGCCCTGATGTTTAATCTGTAGCAAATGGGCAGGCAGTGCATTTAAGGAAGCAGAGAAGTTAAATGAAAGTCGTGCTCGGCGGCGAAGACCACCAACTGCAAAGTTTTGAATAAGTTGGTAGGGTGAAATAGTATACGAATCTGGTCAAGGCGTGAAGTAACCAAATGATGAATGGAACTTTCAAATCTTCTAATATTACGTAGATAGCAGAGAGAAGATTTGCAGAATTTGGCATTATGAACTTGAGATACAGTTGACTATAAAATGAACCCACAAGTTTTCGAAATGTTAAAAAGGAGGGTAAGAGAGATGGACCAAATTTAAGAACAAGAGCAATAATTTTGTACCATGCTACCTCTGATAAAATAGCATTTCCATTATGAATAAACTGAGTAGGGTATGAAAGCTACGAACAGAATCACTTAAGAGCAGTTTTAAAGCCACTCATGTAGAACAGACGGCTACCAAATAAGCGTGACTTTGCCCAGGGACTGGAATATGGTTGATGATGAAGAAAGGTAGGAGAGACTTGTGATATTTAAGTTCTATTAAATAACAAGAAGAACCTCAGAGATGATTCTGTATCAAATGTTCATGCAGTTAATTTCACGAATCAATGAAATTGTATCAAAGAAACGTGCCTGAAGTAGAATTATACCGACTTTTAAGTTTTGAACGAGTTGTGATGTTGGAAGAAACTGATCTAGGCAAAGTGTGACGAAACGATGAATAGCAATTTTTAAAAAAATTGAGAATAAAGTATGAGCGGATAAAGCTAAAATTACGTAAAATGCAGTGAAAGGATTTGTAGAAGAGGTATCATGAGCTATTATATTTAGCTGACTATCAAAGGAAGCGCCCAGATTTGGGGCATTTTGGAAAAGAAGCAAGGGGTGGGGGGCATCAGTAAACCTAAGGTTTGTCATCGCTGAGTTTCATCATATTGTTTCAGATCAATTTAATGAAGATTTCATATGCAGTTTGTAGATTTCTAATATCCTCAGCAAAGGAGGCAGTACATAGAAACGAGAGTTAGATTTGCGTATCTGGAATATAACAGGAAGTCATAGAATGAGATGACGCATATGAAACAGAAGTGGAACTCAAACCGAAATTTTCTGACCAGAAATCAAATCTTTGCTTGCCAAGGTATATCATTTCCAGTGAAAAAAACAGAACAATTAACAAAGCCAAATGCTGAAGTAAATTCAAGAAATTACAAAATGGAGTGTTTCGTAGCAGCGCCCACGAAGGCGGTCAGTTCCATGAAGGAGTGTTTATTTATTGTTGTCCTTTGCCTTAAAACGAGGAGGGAAAATCTTATTAAAGCTAGAAGAAAACAGCTGGCTCATCTTGAATCTTGCCTATCACCAGCCTTTCAATGAATTTTAGGATGAATGAGAGTTGAAAAGTATTGGGTAATAGCTAACTTGGTTGTTTTGGTTCAGATTAGTTTTGTTAAGGACTGGACGAACAACAGAATGTTTAAAATCAGATGTTAAAATCCAGACGTGAATTAAGAGGAGAATAGGTATCTTATGAAGAGAGAAGAAGATTGGTTAAAATTCAAAAAATTTACAACGCCACCAACGTACATAAAACCACTCACTCAGGCCATCTTGTACCCCACTGTAAGGAATAGAGGTATATGGTATTTAAATAAGAATATAAACTATAATACGAGGGGCGGTCAATAGTTTTTTTCAATTCGGATTTAAGGAAACGAGATTTGAGGAAAAGTGTTTTATTATTTTTCAATATAACTACCCTCGACTTCAATGCACTTGCGCCACTTGTCCCTGAGGCTTCGAATTCCTGACAACCAGAAATCTCCCGACTGCGTTTCAATCCACTCCTGGGCAGCGAGCTGTACATCTTCATCGTCCCCAAACCGGCGTCCACGCAGTGCAGCCTTGAGCTGGCGGAATAAAAAGTAGTCGCTAGGGGGCAGATCTGGACTGTTGATCTTCTCGAATCCGCACTCGCGCAGGGCAGCTTGTTCAACTCTGGCCTTGTGGACTTTGACGACGTTAAAGTCGATCATGGGGCGTGAAGTTTCTAGGGACCCAACGGGCAGAGACCTTGGCCATAGCCAAATTGTCGCGGATGATGTTGATAACACTTCCATGTGATATTCCAAGTTCTCACTCAATTTCTTTGACCTTCACCCGTCGATTTTCAAGTATCATCCTCTCCACACGGACCACATTGTCCTCGTTGGTCACGTCTGACGGGCGTCCTGGACGGGGTTCATCTTCAAGGGACTCACAACCATGGCGGAGCTCCCTATTCCAGTAAGCAATGGTTGCATAGGAAGGGGCGGTGTCGGTGTACACTGCAATCATGCTTTTATGGATCTCTTTTGCATACTTGCCTTCCTTGGTAAAAATTCGATCACTGCGCGGTGCTCAACCTTGTCCATTGTTGTAAAATTTGTGACTGACGATCTGCGATCAGCTACTGCTTCTTAAATAGACGAGGCAGGAGCGTGTGGCTGCAGGTCATGACTTGTTATAACTTGTCCTAACACCTCCACAAACAGCCATCCCCCTTCCTCTGTTTTGCCCTACTGATTCGCAAAACTTATTGACCGCCCCTCGTATAAATATAAACGGACAAGAAAGCAGATAATTCAGCACTTGTGATAGAAAGAATAGATTACCAATTTTCTTGAACATAGTGTGCGGCTTACCCAACAGACTTCAATAGGGCATTAAGGAAGTGAATGTTGAGGCATTAGGATAAGGAGGCTATTACTGCACTACACGACCGGTACTGGGAGGCAGAAGTTACCTCTTGAATATTTATCTTTTTATAGCATCCAGAATAGTGGCCTAGAAAACGGAGCACGGTGTTGGTAAAAGAGGATTGAGAAAAAAGAAGGATGGACTTTGATGCTGGAGGAGATGAAGCGACAAAAGGAGCAGAAGAGAACGTTGATGTCTGTAAATAAATGTTTTGCAAGAGTATAACCGGAAAAAGCGTCATAAAAATCCATAGTCTTCTGTCTCTGATTAATGCGAAGAACCAACTAAGATATCGCTTGGTGGCAGGTTGTATTCGATGAGTAAGTGAAATAGGAAGAGGGCAAAAGAACTAGTTGAGCATGTGGTAATAAATTGCGATATATAGGGCAGTTATCGTGTAGTTAGGAATTGAGAATGATGGGGCAGCTATTTCAACTATATTTCCATGCGTGTGAGTGTGGGATGAGACAGATTAAGAGAGAAATAGAGTAGTATAAGAGGGCTAAGCTTGGGACTTTAAATCACCCAGAAAAGGTGTTTAGTGAGCTTAAAGAAGCCCATGTTGTGAAGTCCACGTTACACATCGGGAAATATGTCAAAAAACTCTGCAGGAAGAAAGTAAATAACACTGTACAACAAATTTCAGTATCATGAAGTTGAGTATTCTGAATTTGAATCTGATAACAAAAAGTTCCCATTACTTAATATTTTCTTGTAAATTACTGATTTAATAATTATGCAATTGATACAGATTTCCACGATACCATAAATGTATTTCGCTCCCAAAGTCATATTAAATGTGTCCATTGTAATTAATTCATGAGTATATAATGAATCAGCATGTTTGTTAGCATTTTATAATGTATTAACGTACATTTTACTATTAACTTCTTCGTTTGTAAGACGTCTCAGGTGTGTCACGCTTCAGGTGTGACACTCACATCTCCTGCATTCCCTGGCAAGGAGAGATAAGAATGAAGGAAGTGTATCTTTAGTGACATATTGCATCCGAGATCTTGGTAGCACTTGATTAAGCTCTCCACTATATGCTCTTGCTGAACCTTTAGTGCTTTCCCAGAAGTCCTTCGCATATATCTTTGAATGCATGTCAAGCCACTAGCTGTTTCATTCATTGTTGCCTCGAAGTCCTGATCAGCTATAAGTTCACGAATCTAATGGCCTACGAATATGCCTTCCTAAATCTTGGTATCACCTTTTTTAGGCAAGATTGCTTTGAGTTATTGGAAACATGGCTTTGGCTTGTTATGTTGCAGTGCTTTGGTAAATTGCTTCATTAGGCCAAGTTTTATATGCAGTGGTCGCAAAATGATTACATTATGACATCCAGGCGTCATAGTTTCCCGAGGTGACCATTCTAAGCGTACATAATGTTCTGATCTGGCCCTATTGTTTCACTTGCAAATGAAGCACATAAACGTGTTGTATCCAGTTTATAGCCCGTTAAGTAGGGCTACTACTTTCAGGTCCGCACAATTGAGCGACTAATACTCCTTGTAACTTATGCGGTTTAGAATAAAAGCAAGGTTCTCATATGTTTCTCTTAAAATCTCTGAGTAAGCAACTGGAACTTAAGGCATGGTGTTCCCAATGGGCAAAAGAACGGCTTTTATTCTGAAAATGGATGCATCTATGAATTCCCTCCACTCATTTAGGCCATAGGTCAGCTCAAGGGCATTGAATAGTCCTCTGATAGCATTACCATAAGTCAAAATATTTTCAAAAGTGAAGAATTGCTCTAGATCTGCAGAACGCTTCCTAAATACTTTAATTCGGGCATGTTTATCCAAGAGGTTCCATTGTTGCAGACGTGAGGCCATGAATTCACACTGTTGCTTAGTAAGTGTTAGATCATGAACTAGAGCATTGAGTTCCGGTTGGGGGATGAGGTGTGGTTTCTTGTCAGATTTAAGCTGTCACATATGGTGTATCTTGAGATTCTGAATCGCTTGATTTACTCGTGTCATCGCTTAGTAGTTCAGAGGGCGGCTGTGGTACAGGAATAGTACTTGAAAGTCGAACTGGACGAATATCAGAGTGAAAGCCTAGATACATAATAGATTTCGTCTCCTTTTCTCTTGCGACCTGACTTTGAAATAAAATAAAATCAGACTAAAAATGGAAATATAAGCGAAATTTTGTTCGTTCATTCCCGAGCTATTCCCCTTTGGATTACTCTTGTAATCCACGAGCTATGGAAGGCCCCATACTTGGGTCGTTCGCCTTACCACTGCGCCCCAATTCGAATAATCATCCAGTCCGAGAGAGTTTGTCTAAATTCAATGGAAAAAGATTGAATACCCAACATTAATATTTGTTATAAACAGAAGTAGCAATTGGTTGAATGGTCTTTTGGCTCCTTCCAGCCAAACATGAGGCCAGGCCATTTGCCTTTCAACCAGGCAGAAGGAGAACTTGTACACCTGACACAACATATGTGAGGTCCAGTGTTTGTCCTAGTGACCCACTTTACATCCGAAGTACAGTTCATAAGGTTTTTTCGTATGTTTAGTCAACTGTCTCTTGTATTGTCTTAATCTAACTCATTCACATATATAACAGAAACTGTCTGGGAAATTTTTGCATTTTCTATGCATTTTAGCTGTCTCTTGTTAAGAAACAAGGGTTGCTGACCAAAGGCCGCGTGCTCTCACTTATTCTGATTTATGACCTTACGACCTTCAAAACTTTCAATAATTCCCAGAGTATCCTTCAGAGGACTCTAACAATTATATCATTCGAAAGAGAATGCAAAGCAACATAAGGGTTTCAAATTCCGTTAGAATTGGTCGAATAGTTATGATATCTTTGCCAAATATTTCCTGGTTAACCTGGTGAGGACTTTGGCAGTAAATATCTTTCGAAAGAGAATATAAAACAATATAAAGGTTTCGAATTTCTTTAAAATCGGCCAAGTAGTTATGATATTATTGCCAAAACAAAATAATTCCCGAGCTAACCTTAGGATGACCTTGGCAATTATATTATTTGAAAGATAATGTAAAACAGCATAACTGTTTCAAACTTCGTTAGAATTGGCAGAATAGTTACAATGTTATTACCAAAACATAAAAGCAAAACGATGTTACATGTTTTGGCAAATTTCGCACTTAGTTAATACTTCTTGAATGTTTGGGACATATGTATATAACTTATTGCTATTTATTCATCCTTATTTAACTTTTATATTTATATTTATAGGAAAATATAAAATTTACGACTGTATTTATCTAATTTTCCTAAAATTTCCAAGATGTCCAAAAAACTTTTTACCCTCCTTCCCATTACTCTATTACACGCCGTCGAGCCTAACACTTTCCGAATTCTTCCTTAGAGATATGATTGACAGGCCACTGCTCTTTATAGAACGTGGATGCGACTTGTTAAGGAGAAACCCATCGACTGACCATCTCATACAGCAAGGTGTGGTAAATAATTTATGCAAGGAACGAGGGAATTTTACAAGGTATGGCAATAGACAGGTAAGTATGTACAATAATTCAAGAAATTATCTTAGCATGGCAAAACATTGATGAATATCTACAGTACATTGTGATGGGGTGAAAGGCAACTGCTTATTGACTTTCTTTTTGGGGGTTAACTTTCTGATGCTCGTCTATCCTCTAACGCACATACTTCCAAATCTGGTTGATGTATGTATTTGTGAGGGCAGCCCCGCATCGAAGCTCGTAGATGACGCAGGACTTGTTCTCTGTGTGGTTTTATCTTTCACTTTTGTCAGTATTTTCGCAAGTTATTCGATGGCTTAATTGCATCTTCAAGGCTGAGAGAGGGGAGAATTCTCGCCGTCATTTCTGATGTTCAGGCCACATACGTAGAATGTCCATTTTACGTCACCCATTTCCGACGGAGCGAAGTGGCGGCTTCTTTGCTCTTTTGACAAAGCATTCCAGATAGTGTTTTGCCCTGAACACTGCTTTAAGAAGTATATCTTCCTCTGGGCTTAGTTGCAGGTCACTTCAGTGGAGCATGGTGCTTTTTATTAGTGCCATGGCAATGCTTCCCTTGTGAGTTATCGGCTATAGGTTGTTAAAGTCAAGGATACGTTCTGTATGCGTTTCCTTCATGTAGACCGTCGTTCGGAGGGTTCTATCTTCACCACCTCAGTACGAAGACATCTAGAACAACTATATATCTGCATTTATATCTCTTTTTATCTCGATTGCACATACATGTATGTACATCGTCGTTCCATCATTCAGGGATCAGCTTTTTCTTTTAAGTTTTATCATACACACATACAATTCAAGGACTAGCAATTAACACTTCCCAAAATGTGTTCCACATTTCTTATATCTCTAGGTTCACACTTACTGCCTCTTTTCAACTATTAATTATACTCACGTAGTTTCTTTCCCTCTCTTTTTGCTAAAATAGCCTTTTTCTTTTTATTCTAGCTTAGTTTCCACTTTTCCTACCTCTTCTTATCCTTCCATCAACTATTTTAAGACGGATAGAAGACTTCATTGAATCAACAACGATAACTTGCTAATCATCTCTCATCCGATAATGCAGGCAAAGAAAAGGGTTAGCTAGCCGAAAAATGTGGAGATTTTTCCTCACTTTTCCTATGGGGATTTTTGCGAAAGAGATTTTTACAAGCTGCTCCTAGGCGACTTTGCGTCGGCCTAATTCCCCGATGGGTAACTAAGCAGAAATGAACTGAACTGCCTGACATCTTGCCTCGACCCAGCTATGTCGTGATAGACATAATTGGGGGCGCCAAGGAGAGCTGGTTTGAGGAGTAGCCCACAGTGGAACTTGGCATCAAAGGCACCCGGACTAGGGGCAGGATTGCAACTTCCTGGAAAAGATGTGGGGGCCTGCCCCTACTCCTCCATATCGGGAGTCCTGCCAAGACCATAAAGGGAAGCAACACTCGTATCTATGTATGCTGGCTGCAGTTCAGATACCCAAACCAGTGAGGGGCGGCACCCCCGGCCAACGATGGTTGATTCCGCGCTAACCAACAAAAAGTCTACTATACAATCACACTTTGTGAGCCCCCATTCCCTTCGGGTTCACCCATCATCTTTCATCCACCCCATTTGGCAGTTCACGTTCATGAATGCTGAGTTACGAAGAAGAGGGAGTCACCCCAAACGAGTATAAAGTATCACCGCAAGAAGAAAGGGATTACAAAATATTTCCTCTCGAACAAAGTTACCACAACAACGATTAGAGAGCATAAGAAGAATATTGCCCGGAGGGGCTACTCTCTCGAAGAGATGGCCCAGGATAACACGATCAGAATCCCCCTGCGGGCAATCGCCCCACAACCCAAGCCCAGCAGAGAAAAGGCTTTCGAGGTTGTATATGGCAAATTAAGTATTGCCATGGTAAGACTGCTGGAGGTGGCCTCGGGATATGTTGCTATCTGTGAAAGGAAAAAAGACATTGAGGTCATCACCAAAGAAGAGGCAGTTGAGGTCATTCGAGGAATTGGTCTGCAGCCCACCATATCACCTCAGATCCTGACCCACAGGAGCGTGGTATGCCGGCGACTCGAGCCATGGTTCGGGCAACACTTGAAAGAGGAAATCAAGGAGGAGATCAAGCTTCGATAAACCTGAGCCAAGGTAGTCGAATTGATCAAATTTAAGAACAGGAGGAATAACAGTGACTACACTCTTCGCAGAGACCGAAAGGATCAAAATGCAAAAGAACATGGTCTGCTCATGTTTAGTGGCAAAGTAAGCGGAGACAAATTGAGAAAGGAGAATTTACTTCAGTTCAATTCTGCTTTAGGTGCTACAGAACGAAGCAGCACGCTACAATAGACTGTAATGAGGCACAGGAAAAACAACTTCGAAAAGTGCGTTAACTGCGGACAGGGACACAAGTCAATAGCTATAGCCTGCCCTGTCAAAAAAGTAAGTGATCAAAAAGAAACAGGAGTTAAAGTAACAACAAGAAACGCGTAGATCCAATACAACCTACGTCCAAGCAGCAAAGGCGGTTCTCACAGAAGGTGATACAAAAAAGACCTAGCTTAAACTACAGAATGAAAACTCAACCAACATTCTTACGTACATTTTTCACGCGAAGGTCATGAATCTTAGGCGTTCAGAAAGGTTCGCTAAAGAGCTAAATCAAATGCTCGCAAAAAACGGTATAGACCAAATGTAGTTCTCGGACAACCCCCCACTAGGGCGGGTCATACTCTAGAATTTTATGAAACTGGTGAAAAGAACATATTTTTGACAGAAAATTTAAATTCTGATTGATCTAACCTACATCAATTTGAAGTTGAAATATTGTTAGTTCCGCGTCATTTACTATATTTTACTATTATTTTAGTTACCCATAAAATATAAAATTTACCGTTTTCTATCATCAATACATTTATGTATTCTGAAAGATAAATTGGCTAAAAAATGTAAAAATGTATTAAAGAGACATGAGAAGTATGAAACCTGTTAAAATGACCCTTAATTTAGTTTGGTCTAACTCCAAAATTGCAACTAGCCAGTACTCCTTACTCAGTGGAAGGCAATATTCCAGTAGTGTTGCCAGTTCTGGTAACTATTGTAACTAGTAACTGTTTATAGAGCATTTACATTTTATTTGAATGCTAGTAAAAGCTGTGGATCATTTTAGAATAACATATAATTTTTTGGTAGATATCATTTCTTAATCTAAGTGCCATCCTTTCATTTGCCGATATACTTGCGATTAGTGTGACAATGGCGAAAATCAAGACAAGGTCCAAATTAAGTTCTCATCTGACTAAATTTGTTGCAACTGGGCAAGAGCTGATGGTGTCTGAGTTTCCAACAATAAGAGATATTTTGAAGTACGGCATCTCCTGAGGGATCAAAGTGAAGATGACCGGATAAATTATAAAGTGGACCAGCTGGTAAAAGACATGTAAATCAAAAGGTCACAATTATTTTAAAGCTTAAGGAGGTGTGGAAGGAGGCAGTAAAGGTTTCCCTTGTTAAAGGAAAAATTGAAGTGAAAGAGATGCTCATTGCAAAACTAGATAAGTTATTTGATATATTGACATGCAAATGTCAAATTTCCAGTTGTGGCGAAGTAGGTTATAATGTGAGACTGACGGCCACATTACCTGCTCTTGTAATAAAGAGAGAAAAAATACCTACTAGGAAACTGGCTTTTATTAAAGGGAAAAAGGAGAAGGTTGGGAGTAAATGGGAATACGACGCCGAAATTGACATTGAAACAGTAGAACAAGCTTTACTTCGCCAAAACGTAGTTCAACATCACCAGACTTGCGAGCAAATTTCTAACGCCGAGATCAGGAAGAACAGAAACGGGAGAAAGAAAGGCCTAATCCAGAAACACTTAAAAGGCAATATGGAAAGAGTAAGCAACAGAATGAAGATCCGGACACTCAACGTAGATGGATGGTAGGGTAAAGCAACGGCATATGGAAACATAATCCGGGTGCTTGACCATGACATCATTCTTATAGCACAGCACGGCATTGACACTACATCTAGTCAAATCAAAATACCGGGCTACAGAGTGATCATAAAGAATCCATCACAGGAAAGGTTTGATGGTGCTGCAATAGCTGTCAAGGAGAACATCTCGTCCAACATCTACCAGAACTGGACGAATCCTTTGTTGCGGTCAAACTCCACACATTGGTAGGAAACATCGTGATAGCAGCAGCCTATCAACCTCCTCGTTGAGCCTATCTCCCAATAAATAACTTCTACACGCTGATTGGGCACCTCAGAATGGCAATCTTAGGGGGATAACTCAATGCCAAATGCCGTGCGGCGGGCAAGGGGAGAACCAACGAATTAGACCGAAACTTGGAATTGATTATGGAAAGAAAAAATGTAAAAGAATAGGGCCGGATTTTCTGATCTATATCTTCCCCACATCAGCCACCACACCTGACATAATCTTAACAAGTGAAGGCGTCAACTTCAACTACCATAGTGAGCCGGGCCCAACAGTCTCCAGTGATCACATAGTGATCCTCACTACAACATCACTCGCGTTGAGCCAGCTTCCAGTCTCTCTTTGCAAAAACTACGCATTGTCCAACTGAGAACGTTACAAAGGACAACTCAGTGAATACGCCCCAGCTAACCTAAGAGACGCAACCTTGGCGGAAATAGACGAAGAACTGGACAGGATAACTAAGTCCATTCTAGAAGCAGACCGCGAGTGCGTACCCAAGACTAGGTACAAAACCCCTCCTCATTTCAGATGGACAAAGGAGATGAGGGAGATCGCTTGGGTTCACAGTGAAGTGTACGAAGGGATAAGATGGAAAGGTCCTAACCTGGAAAGAAGCTCGCTTCTTCGGCGCCTAAACACTGAACTAAAAGAGGCTATCAACCTCCAACAAGAGGAAATCTGGAACAACCTGATACCCAAATCCAATAGCGAGCTGAACCCGGCTAAATTCTGGGGTCCTATCAAGAAACTAAAAGGAGTAACCTGAAAAACGAATGATCGAATAAAAGAGAACTAGAATTATGTAGAGGACCCGGCGGTTCTAGAAGACAGATTTAGAAATTATTGGAAAAACGTCTTCAGTATCACCCCAGAAGACAATGAAGAGTTTGACCAGGAATTCGAAAGCCAACTGGTTGAAGACCTAAATTAGATTATACACCGCACGAACCCACAAAATTAAGTAGACAAAGGCAGGGAGATGGTGAGCCATGACCGTCCTATAATACTAGAAAAGGTCATGGCCACAGTAAGATACTTTGAACAAAGGGCACCAGGCTGGACGGGCATCACCAAAATCAACTTGATAAATGCCCTACAGTAGATTATTCATGGAATCACAAATATTTATAAAGCCTACCTGGACACTGGTTACTTCCCTGATGGTTTTAAGATTGGTAAAATAATCTTTATACATAAGGGAGGAAAGCCTCCTGATCAACTGAACAATTACAGGCCAATCTCCCTGCTGGAATCGTTGCGAAAGTCTACGAGAATCTCCTGGTTGACACGTTTCAATAACAACGGGCCCAGCGAGGAGCTCACAACCCTCAGCAGCATGGGTTCCGTAGTAGACGAGGAACGGAGACCTCCCTCGCACTCCTAACGGAAAAACTCACGCACATCAAAGCTGAGTGAAAATACGGGATGTAAAGAAGGCCTTTGATAAGGTTTGGCTGATAGGGCTACAATACAAGATCCTCAACCTCCAGATAAACCCAATCCTAGAAAGGGTCCTTTGTGACTATAGCATGGAGATGAGAGCCCAAATCGCGATCGAGGGCTACAAAGGACCCGAATTCGAACTCGAGGCGGTAGTTTCACAAGGCAGGTGTCTGGGTCCGTTGCTGTGTGCTGTTATCTGCAGTTCACAGATGACATCGCACAAATGTTTCCAAGTCCTATCAGGAACGTTGGAGTTCAAGCAAGAGCCACAGCTGCTAAGATTGATAATATCAACCGTTACGAAAAACGGTGGAAAATCAAGACTAACCGGCAGAAATTCAAGATAATTCCGATGAACCGCCGGAAAATAGACGGCGTCCTCGTTGAGGATGAAATTTATCCGTACTCTAACGAGAGAAAAGTCCTTGGCTTACGTCTTTTCAAAACAGGATTCAAGGCCCACATAAATATCAGTCCCTCAAGCCAAAAGAGAAATGAAGAAACTCTACCGTTTTGGCCTCAAGGTGCCATAAATGAGAAAACTCTACACAGCTTTGGTACGCTCCATCCTGGTAAAACTAGCCGTGATCACGCAGATGGCAAGTTATATCTCTCACGGGACGATGCAGAGGGTACAGACTCAAGCTACACTGCTTATAACTGGCATGAAAAGGATCTACCGTATTAGACTATCGGCTCTATATGATAAAACCGAACTCAAGCCGATCAATATGGAGATCCAGAGGCTAGAGAGAAAGACATGGGATAAAGTAGAGGGAGAAATACTCCTAACAATCAATAATAATTTCGACATACGTCAATTCACACAACCCACAGAAGAAAGAACAGCACTATTCCCTAATGGAAGAAACTGCAAGAGAAAATATAAGACCAATTTACACCTGACAATGTAAAAACAAAAATTAATAGTTGATTAAGAGAAAGCGAAAATAACAATCAAACAATAAAAAGAGGCTAAGTGCCCAAAGTAACATGTTACAAAAACCAAGTCAAGTCAAAGAAAAACAATCAACAAAAGACAAGAAACTTTAATTAAATGTGGCTAAGGGCCCAAATTAAACTTTAACAAAACAAAAAGAAGAGAAAGATCGATAAAAAGCAATAATAAAAAGTATAAAGAAAAAAGAGCCAAAGTGCCCAAGCTACAATTAAATTAAAATAAAAAGAAGAGAAGAAGAAGAAATAATCAACAAAGTTAACTAAATTAATAAGAAAAGGAAGATAGCCTAACAGTAATAACAAAAAACGTAAACCAAAAGAGGCGAAGTGCCCAAATTAAGATTTGAATTAAAAAATTAGAAATGAATAATTAAATAACAAAGTCAAACGAAAATAAAAAGAAGAGAAAGATAAATTAACTGCAATAACAATAAGCATAAATAAATAAAGAGGCAAAGTGCCAGAGATGAGATCTAAGTAGAAATAAAATAAGGAATAAATAAATAACAAATTTAAAAAGTACAAATAAAAGAGGCAAACATGCCCATATCAAACTACAAACAAAATAGTTAGCAAAAATTCTACTTGAAAGGCTTGAAAGCGACGACGGAGGAACCTACAAAAGGAATAAACAAAGTCATAAACCAATGAAAGAACCTGATCTTCATAGACGGTCAGCACTACTATTGACGGAGGATACAAAAACTAAACAAACAATATGAAGAAAGTATGCTAGTGATGCCCTCAACACCAGGGCAAACTAGTAAACAATTTCACACCTATGAAAACCTACAACACATTTCATCACTTTCATTATCTTGAACTTAAACTATTTTAACATTACACTTCATAATTATCTGGCAGGATAGTCCAATATTTATGATTTTTACAGATCTTCTCTTTGCTCTTCTCTACCTTTCCTTTGCCAAATTCACCTATGTGTGTTTATGCACATCTTTGTTCTGAAACACACAAGTGTCTTTCCCAACTCTCACCCTGCCACTTATTCGCCCATTCATTCTTTTACAAGCACTTTTTGCTAACCACTCCCATTGCATCCACAACTCGTTCGAAGTCTTTCCATAACTTCCTCTTTCACCCATAGAATTCTTGAGCTCTCACATTCATACCAAAACATTACTTTATGTTACTCCTTACTTACAAGAGTCCCACAACGTCTCTACTCCTAACACCATGATTCACGCCTAATTGCACTCTATTTATTCTATCTTACCGAAACTCTTGATTCCTTTTTATGTTTCCAATCTCCCTCTTTCCATCATCACATATAGCTTTCACATTTCACGCACCAGCACGGGTCACACTTAGAGGAAGATTAACCGGCATGAATTCACAGGGTGCAGGACGGCCGCGGGCATAACGACTGTCGTGTGTTTCCCTCGCTTAACCAAAACTTTTGGTTGCAGTGCTTCCCAATTTATTTAGTTAACCAAGACACCTTAAAACAACATATAAAATCAAATACTAATTATTTGATGATGCCACGACAATTTAATGCAAAATGGAGGAGGCATTTTTCTTTCATAAACATTAAAACCAGTCAATTAACAATACAAAAACCCTACATATGTATATCTATGCTCTCTTGATTATGACTGACTCCCCCAAAGTTAAACAATGCTGCAATCCATTGTGTAAGAACCTGTTACCAGTACCCGGGAGCGCAAAGCAAGTTACATGAAAAGGGAAGTCATAGGTATGTGCAACTGGTAACAAGCAAAGCCTTAGGAACAGAGACTAATTGACAAATGGCCAATCAGCTCGCGGCCAGTGTCATCTTGAGAAAAATTATCGTCGTTTTCGGTCCGAGATTTACGGTAAACTCTATACTAGAGGCTTTGGTAAAATTGACTTCTCTCACCATCATGGCTCCACGGAGGCAAAGCACGAATAAAACTACTACAGCTGTTTTGAATTTATTGAAATGCTGAATACTCATGGACATGCGCATCGTTTTCAGTGCGTAACACAGAGTTCAAGACGTCTACGGCATCAACTGACTGACTCGATATGGGATATGTTCAAAGAAACAATCTGGATAAAGCAGGAAATAAAAGCTACACCTTCAGGAACGGATAAAGGAAGAAGGATGTAATTCTATCGATGGAAAGTTGGTGATACGGTTTTGTCGAATTGCACAGATAAATGTAAATATGAAGCAGCAAAATGGAAGAGTACCTGGTTATGGATTCGTTTTTTTCTCTTATAATCCACAAAGAATATATAAAAAAAAATCTTATAGTGTTTAAAAATAATTGAAATATTTGGCTAAAAAGTTGAGTTGAATTAAGTGTATATATATATATATATATATATATATATATATATATATATATATATATATATATATATATATATTGACAAATATATTCAGCAGGTGATTCTTTGAAATGTTTACACCATTTGTAAATTATCACTGTGCAAATAAGGAAAGATGTTAATTGACAACTTATTGACGATTGTGGAATAATACGGTTCTCTGTCATCTCCCCCCTCCTCCTGACTTCTCCAGTTCACAGTTGACCGTCTGCCCCAAGCAATTCACGTAAGGGCTAAACGCCATTGTCGCAGACAAATTTAGTTGGCCAACGTGCCGTTCGCAGCGGTGCATGTCTCTGCCCTATATACTTCGAAAATTATAACAATGGAAAGACCATTAAGAGGGCATCACGACTTCCAGCTATGGACCTTTAGCGCGACCCAAGACAATTAAGGAAGTCTGTTGGCAATGAATCTCTCTCCCTGTCTAAATAATTTCGGAGTATATATTCGAGACTTCGGAGTTCACAGGCAGATTGTGCCTGAATCCGCAGTCCAGTACGTTAGCCGTTAACGTCTTCGGTAGTCGAGAGGGAATCAACTACATTCTCGTCCAGAGAAGAAGTGAGTGATTTTCGAAGAGCCAAGGAAGAGCTAGTTGTTACTCAGTGTTGATTGTGGAGATAGTTTTAGGCACGCTTCAACCCTTCTCACCACGTCTTCGGATTTTAAGGATCGGAAAAGCCATCCCCGAAGCACCATCCGTTTGCCGAAGTTGGATTCAGCGTCTCGTGGACGCCCACAAGTTCAAGGTCGAACTTAGCTCCCCGGTCTTACTCGCCGCACATCAAGGTAAAAGAGATTTAACCCCCACTTCGTCACGCTCCTCCTTTCTTTACCGCGTCGAACCTCAAGGATCCCCTTTGCTCTAGAACATGCATAATTTTAAGATCATTTTTTAATTAATTATCCCTCCGTTCAAACTTAATTGATCGTGTCAATCATCTTAGCCGTGAACCGTCAATATTTAATTGCATTGTCATTTAAATTGCCCTATATTTATATGTAATCTTTAGTCCCATTAAAGGATATTTTTGTAGCCGTGTTTGAATATTACTTGGCTTAGCAACTGTGTATTTAAAGCACTCTTAGAGCCATCCCCAGGTGGAGCCTTAATTTTGGTCGGCCAGTAGGCCAGTGTCTGTATAACAGCGTACACCTGGTCATACCACGTCCTCATTGTCTCCCAAATTCTTCAGCCTGGCATACGCAAAAGATTTGAGCTTAGTCAATAAAATT
Organism: Ceratothoa steindachneri; assembly: GCA_963969495.1. NCBI lineage: Eukaryota > Metazoa > Arthropoda > Malacostraca > Isopoda > Cymothoidae > Ceratothoa > Ceratothoa steindachneri. Next base: position 170,007,299 of record OZ018321.1, read on the forward strand.
GAAAATTGTTAATTATTAAAAAAAAGAAATATGTAAAATTTAATATCAAATTCGTAGAGGATTCCCGTATAAATGGGAAAAGCTATGATAAAACAAAGGATCCTACATATGCTGTCAGCATGCTAACCTTTTATATCCTGCAAAAGTAGAATATTTCAAGGTGATAAATTGAACTCTTTTAGCTCAAACTGATTAAAAATAGATGAATAGAGACAAAGCATCACGAAATGCACATAGCCAGAAATAGGTAGATCAAATAACCACTTAATTCGAAGGTCAGGGAGCTAGAGAGCACTTTTCTTTTCTCGCTCGATTCTTTTTTCTCCCTTGAAAGAGAAGTCGTTGGGGCATTCTTTTGTACTTTAATTGTTGCAAAAAATTAAGTAAGACGTACGAGCAAAGATTATGCAGCTCATAAGCATCGCGGAGGAAAAATAAAAAATATTTTTTTCCCTATTATAGCCTTCCTTTGGCTCTAAAAAGAAGAACAATGACACAATATAACGAGCTTATTATAGCCATTATTATTTCATAATTTTCAGAAATATTTTCGAATACAAAATTAAAATCTGTGGTGTTTTCTTTATTCTATCATATTTTTATTTAATTTTCACTTTTTGGGGTTCTCGCTCTCTGATAATCTTGGGGTCTTAGAAAATTTGCGTTCTTGAATAGTGTCAAAAAGAATCAAAATATAATAAAATGTCTTTCTACATCAAAAGTTTTCTGGTCGATATTTAGACCCTTTTTCAATGTTTTCAGCCTTGAAAAATAGGAATAGGAAGTCATTTTTTGCTGGAGAATGAAATTTTTTTTTCTTATTTTTGGAACATTTAATTTAGAGTTGATAGAAGCATTTTTTTTTTATTTACGATTCATTTTCTTCTTAACTTATTTCAATATATTCATTGTTCATTCTTTTTTATCTGATGTTGCTCCCTTTCATTTCGAGCACAAACTCGAGTACTATCTGTAAAATTAATTTTTCTTTTATTTTTAGGAAATTAACTAACACAATATATATGAGTAGAAGAACAGAGTAAGATAAAAAAATAATGTCCCTAAATGTCAACTGAGGAAATTTATTTTTTATATGTCTCAGCATCAAAATCAACGGAATAAAAATTCGTTGTTTTTCAACCTCGACACAATTCAGCAATTTATTATATTTTAAAGTGATTTATTATAACTTTCGGTTCAAACCCACGTTATTTATGTTCATTTTTATCTCTGCCGAATTCTGCTCGTTTGAAATAAATCAGAATCATGGAGAGGAGAAGTAAACGACCTTTGCATAAATGAAGAAAGCAGTATGTTCCCAAACTTCACGGCGAGTTATTTTTCTCGAAATATAAAAAAAAACAACTAACAAATTATCCTTATAATAGATTGATCGAAACTATGAAAACACCATGTCACTGCATAGCTCATATTTTCTAATATATTGTTTATTCTCCGGCTGCCACATTAATACTACAATCAGAGGATAGAAATGAACTAGAAATGACTAGAAATGAATTTGGGATATTTCCTAATCAAAAGGTATTCAACTTCCGTTAATGACGCTTGTGTCAGAAAACGTTTATAGTTACTGAAATTTGGATCACTTAGGTTCATTGATGTCAGAAACTGGGGTTTGACATGGTTAATATAGAATATTTAGTTTCATTTATTGTTTTATTCTTAGCCAACGCAGAATTGAGACTTATGCCCAGGTCACACATAGCTGAACTGCTTCCGATTCGATCCCGAATCACACTCGGGATTGATTCGGGCAGATTTTTGTCGATACGTACTCGATATGCATTAGGTATGCATGCGAAACCTTAATTTTGAATGCAAACCGAGTTTGCATTCGACTGAATTCCGAATTTCAAAATTCAAATTCTAACCGTTTTTTGGCTTCTTGAATGTAGCAGTAGGCGCCAATGAACCTCACCAACTTTATTCCCAGCGCCGAGAACAGGCGTTTACCGGTGCTGTGGCACAGACTGCAATTGAAAACCCTTGCAACAAACTGGTAAGAAGAAGCGTAAGAAGAAGGCCCGCAGGAAGAGGTTATGTTGGACACGTGGTTGGGTATTAAGAAGAAAGCAGGTTTGCGAGTGGAAGAACCTTCTGAAGGAGTTGATACTGGAGAACAAGACACCCTCAAGTACTTGGCCACCGGAGACCCCATATCGTACTCTCACGTTTGGATTTAGAGTACCTCACAACACTATCATTGGTATTATGTATGAGACGTGCCAGGACATCATCGCCGAGTCCATGAATGAGGTGGCGGTCTGCCCTACGACAGAAGATAGATGAAAGGAAGTGGCCCATGGGTTCTCCGGCAAATGGAATTTCAAGCACACCGTAGGGACCATTGATGTCAAGCGCATAGCCATTCATGCATCATGCACCTGGCAATCCCGAATATCTCGCCATTCATGCACCTGGCAATTTTGAATATCTCGCCATTCCGACTTGGTTCCGATAGTTTCATGTTTCATGAAATGTTCGGGCAACTTTTCGAATCATTTCCGAGTTCAGAAAATGGTTCCGACTCAAATTCGGCCTATGTGTGACTGGGTCTTTAGGGTTTTTTTATCCAGAAGCCTTCGGTTCGATTGATGTGAAGCAGTCCTGGTATTGTGAGAGGGAATTGGTCAGTTCAAAATGACAAATATTACAGGGTGTATCATTACAACATATTTGTAAAGTACGGTCAGGTGCCTGGCAGTGAAATATTAGAAATGGATACCACCAAAATAATTCTGTAATTGAAGATAGCTAAGAGAGAACATCTACATACTATGAGCAGATAGTAGAGATTCCCTAAATAAAACTTGGTTAATAAAACAAAAGTGGGAAGGTGATCTATCAAAAGAAATAAAGGCTATAAAATGGAGATGGTAGAAACAAATTCATAGAACTTACGTTGAAAATGCTCAAAAGAGATCTTAAAATCGATACCTTTCTATGAAAAAGAGACCCAAAACACGACCTTGTAAGAAAAAGGTCAGATAAAATAAAAGTAATGGACTATGATTAAGCTTACATTTGCCTAACGACAGAGGTAACATAGTAAAATATAGTGATGGAGCGTGATCGAGCTCAAATTATTATTTTTGTTTACGATTAAAATAACAGAAAGTTAAAAATTCGATTTCTTTTTGCCTTGATATCATCAAAATTTGACTAATTCACTCAGCTTACAATTTTTTTATCTCTGTCACATCATTTGTCATTTCTATTATATTACTTCCTTCTTATTTCAGAGAAATCGCTGAAATCTACTCTCTTATAAAACCATTGTTTTAGTGGTTACTAGACTACTACTTCCCTGTTCTCCCCTTTCTTGTTATATCATCTTTTTGTACATTAATTCATCTAATTTTCATTCGAAGTTTTCTGTAATCCACACAAGCCACGCGTCTTCCTTCCTTGTCTGTTCTAAGCATTTCTACGGAATACGACAACTCTACCCTTGAGTAGATCCTTTCAAATTTAAATCTGAATGCTTTTAAATTAAGACAACCTGGTGTCCAAGAGGTGAATCCCATATGCATATTGCCTAGTGGGATCTAAATAGTTAAGGGATAATTTCTTAACCCATCTCTCCTATCACATATTGCGTAGTCAAATCCATGACATGAAAGTAACAGATGTATCGATAATATTAATCTTTATAATTAGAGCATTAAAAATATAGACCGAATTCTGAGGGGAATCTTTTTCCTCGATTGACTAATTTCATTTTTAAGAAATAATAACTCATACCTTTGCAAAAAATTAACGATGTTTTATCTTTTGTTTATGAGTTGATTTAATAAATCTCCGTGTATACTAACGCTTTCATTTTAGGAATCATCATCTACTAGGCTCTTTAAGTAATGCGTTTGTTCTCACTTGTCGATCAAATAGATCTATATTCTTATGTTGACGGCTAGCATGCATTCACCCTTTTCTTTCTATATAGGCAACATCAGCTCCCCGATTAGGCTGTTTTGAACTTGTTAGTACTTGGTAAGTACCTTGTGGATGTCTTAGAATACAACGCCAGTTTCAAGTAAAATACATATATTCATACTATTATATTTTATGTGGTAAGGAACACAATCACTCTCGATCTCCATAAATAGGCACAACTATGGATATTTTTAAGGTTTAGTGCTAGTTGTTATAACACCTTTTTTCACTGCATATTATTTTAGTATTTAACGTCAACATGATTTCACATAATGCATCTAGTAGGCCAAAAAAGTCAAAAGCTTTAAGACACTTGTTACAACTGACCGTGTTCTTACTTTCTCTTTACTTATTTGCAGGTTTTGAAGAATTTCAAATAATTCCATTATTTATAACAATAAATGTGCTGACGCAGCTAAACTAATTAGCAAACTCTCCGTAAATCATTACTCAAATGAATAAATAATTCTAGTTTATTTTTTTATATACAAATTAAGATAGAAATATGAACGAGATTTCAATAAATATACCTTAAAATTTACATCAGTAATACTTGTGTGTGTACTTGAGGAGATGCCGAGTTGTGGGATCTATTTCAATAATTACAAACCCATGATCCTGTTTCTTAAGCACAAAAGGCTTGGGCGACAAACCAGTAATAATTTCCTAGATTCAGAACATTTATATATAAACTGAAAACAGTATTTTTATAACCTCTGAATCGTATTTGATTGCTACACATCAGAAGTTCTCAACCGTTTAAAATTAACGGCCGTTTTACAGCGGAGAAAGAATAAGATCGCGAACCATTCGTGACAAAAATGTATGTGATAAATAAAAATAAAAACTCACCTTTATTTACGAATAATGCGATGGCTGAGATTGCGTGTTCCGTTTAGCATATTATTCATTGAATTAAAAAATAAGAATGTTTAACGACCTCTTTCACACTTTGTTGGCTCTATCCAGGCGTAAAAAAGATAGTAGGAGATATAAAAGAGGTACAAAAGACGATCCAAGAGAGCGAACCAGTTTACCTAGGCAATGAGGTCTGAAGAGCATGCTACTACTCCTCCAGTTTTCAGTTTTACCAGTAGCATTAATACCGTTATACCATCCTTCCCTTGCGGGTGGTTGCAATTTAATTTATTTCGATATATTAAGAATCTGAAGCAGGTGCGAGCACGTAGATTGACAGGTGTGTTTTGGGAAAAGAAATTATCAGGATTCTTACTTAGTACAATATATGATCAAATTGAAATTTTCTTTTAACATTTCAGGAAAAACTGCTTAATTTAATTAATTATATCAGTTTAGTTATTATATAGCTTTAATTTTAACTTAGAAACTTATTATACTATTTCAAGTATAATACCAACTTTGTACCTTTTCCTTTTCAATCCAAATCTGGTTACTTCTGGTAGGCCGTTAATGAATTTGGTAGAACCAAAGTATTTCATCCTAATATTATTGTTAAGCTGAAATGAAAGTAATGTCCGATTTTCTAGAATAATGTGTTTTATAGTATTTATTAAATTACTGCCTCTTGTCGTTTAGAAATGCTACAATGAGTAATTTATACCTTTTTCTTTCAGCTTATAAAAATATTGTTTATAATCTTTTTCTGTATTCACCTCTATGTCCCACAATCTAAATAAATCTTTATAACATTAGATAGGTTTTATTCACTCTATGAGTTTCATAAAGGTGTTAATACAAGTACATTGGCAAAATCTATTCAGAGTTCTTCTGGGCATGAGGCAATAAATGAAAGAAGGTGCAGGATGTGGTTTTCGCGTTTCCGAAGTGAGAATTTCAGTCTAAACAGCGAACCAAAGGAAAGCAGTCAAAAGTAATTTGATTCCGAAGAGTTGGAAGCTGTTGTCGCAGAAATATTGCTAAAATTTCGACGGAACTTGCAGAGCAATTTAACGCAACTCATACGACTGTCTTTCGCTAATTGAAAAGGTTCCAGTGATTGGAAAATAGGTCCCGCACGAACTGTTCACGGTGAATCTGCCAGAGCGTGTTGCTTGCTGTGAGTCATTGCTTTCACGATACATTCAGGCACCATTTTTGAGCAACCTTGTGACTGGTGATGAGAAGTGGATCCTTTATCATAAAGTTAAGCGCTGCCGTTCCTGCATCAGTCGAGGAAGCAGAATTTCTCAGCAACCAAAAGGACGACTTCATCAAAAAAATATCACGTTGAGTGTAAGCTGGGATATTGAAGGAATTTTCCATTACGAACTTTTAGACAACAATCAAACAATTAATGTTAATCTCTGATACAATTAACTTCGTCGTTTTTAAGCCTCTTTGGGCCACAGGTGACTCTGTTTAGTCAACAGAAGGGCGCCATCTTCCATCATGATAATGCCCATCCTCACAGATCTAGAATGAGCTGTGTGAGGAAATATTGCTTCATCGTCCATATTCTCCTCTCCTTACTCCTTCTGATTATGCCTTGTGTAGGAGATTACAGAACCATTTGGTGGTCTTAGGTTGTTATCAAGAGATAAGATTTAAAACGAGTTGGATTAAAAAGAATTTTACAAGCGTGTCATTTATAAGCTGGTTGAGAGATGGAATGTGGTTTCTAGAAAGCAATGGAGGTTATTTTTATTTCTAAAATCAACTATTACTTCCGTTCCAACCTGATATTTAATGGTTTAATTGTCATTTTTTTCGGATTTTCATAAACAGGCATCATCTAAATTTTTTATCAGGAATGCATTTTAAAATATATGTTCTTTCTAGTAGTATTTAAACTACTTTCTAGTAGTATTAACTAGCATATGCACCTTTTGTAATTACGATTTTTATTTTATTTTCATTCCAATTGAATGTTGAAATTTAAAATAATTCTCAGGCGAACCACATTTCTGTCGTGACATACAAGTTGGAAACCACCTCAATAATAGTGGTAAGCAGGTAAAAGTCAGAGAATATTAAACTCAGTATGAAAAAATATTGGAATTTTAAAATGCTTTTATTGAGTATTACTATTATTTGTAGATTAAGACATTAAAATTTCAATCTGCACAAAGAATTCATAAACTTTCTCCGTATGTGTGTGTTTGTGTGGCGTACGTTTTGAAATCCATTCACACCAGAATAATTCTCGAAATTGAAAAGTTGAATTTTAATTCAAAATATGCAAATTTAAAACAAATAGAAATTATGGACTATGGACAAAAGTTTGAAGGAAAGGCATTTATCTTTCGACGAAGAAGGAGAGAAAAGCCTTTGTCGTTATGAACTAAAGATTTTTTTAATTCGCACAGAAATTGTTTGGGAAGTGTAAATTGGTAATTTTATTTGAATAAATGTTTGATTAAGCAAATATATGGAATATTCTTCCCCTTGAATTAAATCAAAATACATTACTTCCTAAGGAAATTGTCTTAGATATTAAATTTCTCGCAATATTATTTGCTCTTCTCAGAACATTCATCTAAATTGTAGACATTCTTCAATATCTGCAAAAAGGGGCTACGCTCCCTTCACAAAAATCGTAACGTTTAAATTCACTTCACCATTTATCCCTTTAATTATCTTTAGCTCATCCATTACAGCCCACGGAATAGAAATATACAGATACCATACGCCTATATGTAAACTAGATATCATTCTTTCTCACAGAGTTCTATTATGTCGTGCCGAAAAGTGCAAGCAAGCGGTTTAAAAGATTGACTTGAATGAATCTTTTTTGTTTAAGACTCAGGTTAGCGCAATCGATAAGCTGCTCTCCAACATTGGTCTAGCGACGCAGGATGCTGTCTGTAACTTGACTATGCTACTTTCTATATTTTTTCGTCACCCCCTTACCTACACCATTACCACTTAATGGAATGGTGTATAACACAAATCCATAGAAGATGACAATGATATGGCTGTAATGTAAAAACTCAAGAGTTAAGTTTGAATTTTCCCTCTTTCGGTCATCTGCCGACTAAGATTAGTTGTAGGCCATTTTACGGTATTGTGAATTAATTTAAATAAAACTGACATATGAATCTTTAACTCGGGATCTTACATCTATTTACAGATTGGCAAAATTTAGGCTAAAATTAGATGAGTTGTAAAGTAAGTTTTTTAAATATACCTATGTATATCTTTGATGAACGCAAGAGAATGATGAAATGATTCCAGCATACCACAAAGAAAGAGAAGGTAAACGTAATATTATTTTCTTCGGACATGAGTTTTTTCATAATTGCGAAAAAATCCGTGTAGGGTGGGGATCAAACCATAATCCCCATCGATCAAGCGATGCGTACGTTAAAAGCTCATCTATCTGGATGAATTTTTGTTCTTCCGCAAAACCGAGTGGTCTAGAGGTTCAGTGTGCTTGGTTCGATCTCGACCCCTACACAGATTTTTCGCAATTAGGATGAAAACATTTTTCAAAGAAAAAATCAATCCGTTTGTCTCATCTTTCTTTACTGGATTCATTAAATATACATATGTTTTTTTTTTCGTTCTGTTTTTCTTGATCTGTCGTTCGAAAATCAATTATGTTGAGATATGATCACAGAAAAGAGAGAACATTAAATGCGTCGTTTTAATCTGGCAATAAAACTATAAAGGAAAGTAACAACCGAACAAAATGAAAAGTTAAAGGTTAATTATTGATGGGGGAAGAAACCATACTTCAAAAAATCATTCCTTCTTTCTTTCTTTCTTTATTGAAACTCGAGGGAAGAAGGAAAGAGAAGAAGAAGAAAATTCTTTTTTTTTTACGGCAAACCTTTCATTCTTTGATTCTCACGACAACCTTTCTGTCTTTCGTCCTTTCTCACTGTAAAGTTACTTTCTTACTTTCATTCTCACGGAGATTTCTTTCTTTCTCGCGTTTCTTTCTTTCTCACGATGAACCTTTATTTCCTTCTTCTCCTCTCACGAAAAACTTTTCTTTCTGTCTCACGAAGAACCTTTTTTCTTAGTTAATTTCACACGGTGAAATTTTTTTTCTCACGGCAAGACTTTCTTTCTAACTCACCGTGAACCTTTTGTTTCTTTCTTACCAAGAACCAGTTTTCTTTCTTTCAGTCTTTCTAACGGTGAACATTTCTTACTTTCTTTTTTCCATGGCTAACCATCCTTGAAATCGCAATGTGAACCTTTCGTTCATTCTTTTTCAAGGTGAGCCTTTCTTTCCTTCACAAGGTGAACCTTTCTTTCTTTAACACGGAGAAACATTTTTGGATTATCGCTGACAACCTTACTTTCTTACTTTTCTTTGCACAATGAACGTTTCATTCTTTCTTTCTTTATCTTCGGAGATTTCTTTCTTTTCTCGGAAAACCTTTTTCTCTTCCTCATGGTAAAAATTACTTTCTTTCTCACAGAGTACCTTTTTTCTTTCATACGGAGATTTTTTTTCAAGGAGAACACCTTCTTTCTCTTTTTCTAAGGGGAAAACTTTCTGTATTTCTTTCTTAAGAGATACCTTTCTTTCTTTCTTTCTTAAAGCGAACCTTTACTTTCCTTCATTAATTCTTCTTTTAATTATTTATTTATTTATATATTTATTTCTCAAGGTGAACCTTTCATTCTTTCTCATGAAGAACTTTTTTCTGTCTTTCCTGCTTTCTACAGGTGAATCTTTCTTCCTTTCTCAAGGTGAAAATTTCTTTCTTTCTCAAAAGTAACCTTTCTTTCTTACTTACTTTCATCCTTGCGATGAACTTTCCTTTCTAACAGTGATCATTTCTTTCTTATCCAGGGTGAACATTTCCTTCTCACTGTAAACCGTTTGTTCCTTCTTTCTCACGCAGAACCTTTCTAACTTTCTTTATTTCTCACGGTTAATCTTTCTTTCTCAAGGTGAGCCGTTCGTTCTTTCTTTCCCATGCTGCATCTTCCTTACTTTCTTCGTTCGACCTGAGAACCTCGTTTTCTTCCTCACGGTGAACATTTCTTTTTTTCTCTCTTAATGTATACCTTTCTTTCTTTCAAACGAAGAAGCTTTCTTTCTCTCTTTTTTTCTCCCGATGAATTTTTCTGTTCTTATAACAAGGAAAATCTCATTCTTTCTCATGGTAAACCTTTCTTAATTTCTCAAAGTAAACATTTGTTTCTTTCTCATAGAGAATTATTGTTTTTTATCAAAGTATACCTTTCTTTCTTTCTCGAAGTAAAGCTTTGTTTCTTTCTCATAAAGAACTATTGTTTTTTTCTCACGGAGAATCTTTCTTTCATTCTCAAAGTAAACCTTTCGTACTTCCTTTTTCATGGTGCATCTTTTTTCTTTTTTCTTATAGTAAGACTTGCTTTTTTTCACGATGACTCTCTTTCTTTCTTTCTCTGAGTAAACCGTTCCTTCTATAGTACTCAAGAAGAAAATATTCCTTCTACCTCACAGAGAACCATTCTTTCTTTCATTTTGACTCAAGATTCTGAAGGGGTTCTGAAGGGGATGGGGTCCTGGGATTCCTTCTTAGATCGGCCTCGAGGAAGGGTGGCCTGGGACACAGGGTCGAAACTTACTTGGGGGCTCTGTCCTATAAGTACGGAACAAAATTGTACGGGTGCTGAAATGACTTCAGCCCAGCCATCATAATACTGACACTGCAGGTAACATCTAACGACTTGGAATTGGTTCGCCCGCCCAAGGTAGTCGTGTACCACCGCAAATTTTTCGTCGTTTAGGTACATTGGGGGGTAGGAGCTCGTCGGACACGATGAAACACGTGCACCCTGTGTCCCTGACAAGAGTCGATACATGGCAGCCGTTCACGCTGCCCTCCTCAAATTTCAAAGTTCCCGGTGAACTTTTATCAAAAATAAAATTTACCTGGTGGCCTGACGGAGGAAGAGAAGTTGCTGCTTGGGTCTGCACCACCGGGGAAGCCGGGGTGGCATTAATCTGGTGAACTTGGTGGGCTAGTCCACTTTTAAGCCTAGAATTTTGAGGACAATTCCAGCTCATGTGGTTTTCTATACCGCAGGTGAAGCAGATGATTGGTCGCTTCGGGAAGAGTGATGGAGGAGAAATATTAACGGAAAGTTTGGTGTCCCGTTGTTGGTTTGGGGAAAAGAATTTTTGGGGTTTTACGGGGCCCGGAAACTTCGTCGGCTTTCCTGGGAAGGGGCGCGAATCCTTCTTTCTCTAATGGTAGGGGGATTAGTGAGAAGTTCAATTCTCCTTTGGGTATAAATTATGGCTTGCAGGATAGACATCCGCTTCTTCGGTACACTCTTTAAAGGTCTGGCACCGACGATCCTTGACAAACGCGCGGATCTCCGTCGGGAGAGACACCAAAAATTGATCCCGCAACACGAAGTCTGTTAAGGACTCGTAGTTAGGATCAACCTTTGGGGATTATAACCAGAATTTAAAATTCCTCTGAAGAATGTATCCGAATTGACGAAACATCTGTCCGGGTTTAATACGACCTCCTCGAAATTCTTGTCAGTAGAAATCGGGAGTCATATTATGAGCGGCCAATAACTCAGCTTTTAAGGTGCTGTAGTCAATTGTACATTCAGATGGTAAAGATACGAAAATGTCGCGCAATTTACAATTTAAAAGTGGAAGTAGTCTTACTACACCTTCAGTCTCCAGATCCAGGTCATTGATCTCGAAGATCTTTTCGAAGTGTGCTAAAAATGCTCCGAAATCCTCTTCATCCCTGAAATTGGGGAGCTTAAGTGGGAGATTGGGCTGGGCTTCTAGACGTGAACTGACTGATTGTATTTCGACCTGTACTTTAGCCATTTCAAGCTGATGGGAAAGCTAAGCTTGTCTTTTTCGTTCCTCTCTTTCTTTTTCTCTTTCTTCTCGTTGGATTTCTCTTTCTCTTTCCGTTGGTTGCTCCTCTTGAACGTACTCAATCAGTTCTCTTCCGGAAAGTCCCAAGGATTCTCCTTGCGCTTTGAAGATTTTCAACTGAGTCATATTTGCACTTGGGGCGCAATAGTCAACCAACTAAATTCCTTGCACTAAGAATTATGCCTGCTATAGAATTAGCCTACCTAAAATATAGGCATGGACCTATTCGTAATTGGTTTCTCGACCTAGATAACCAATGACTAAAATAACACAAAAAAAACACAAACTAATTATTGTAACAGTTCCTTGAGCTACTCAAGCTTTTCAACTTTCAAAAAGGGGATAGCAATCGTTAAAACAAAAGGGAACTACTATACTCTATTCTTATAACGAATAACACTATGCTTAACTCGACTGAGACCAGTGTTTGCAAAGATATAGCGTTAAACCTTACACACTTGATGCCAAATTAAATAGTATATATATATATATATATATATATATATATATATATATATATATATGTCGTAGAATAGACTCTCGACTATATACCATATATAACTATTCGTTGAGAGAAATTATTCTAATATTTCGAGTGCGTGGTAATCTGTTTGACCGAGATTATTTATCTTCAAATATGCTTAAGAAGTGGAACTGAGCTCAAGGATAATAATATGGGTATCATTAATAAAATAGAGTTGTATTAATTAAACTATCAACAACACACTAAAATAAAATGTTTACATAAACGGAGAATGGAAAGAGTCGTGGGAATATCTGACTAATCCGAGGATTAAGATTTGGAGAGATTTAAAAAGGTAAACAAGTAAAAATTGAAGGGATGGGATGGTTCGCTAAACCATTTAAAGCACACGGTAGCGTTGATAAAAGGTTAGATATTCAAAGGTAATGCTCAGCTTACGTAATTGCAAGGTTGTTTTGCAGAGGAAGACGATGCGAAGAAATCTTCGGTCCACTGGTGATTACCAGCAGAAGGATTCTTTGGGGGGTTGTCCTTAGCGAATGGGAAGGACTGTCTTCGAAGAGTGAGAGCAAAGTCGGACTCGGAGATACGAGCGATCTTTTTGACAGCAAATCGGGGATGTTCTAGATGAACAATGGAGGTTATCGTTGAAACCGATCGTTCTCTTGAAAAACGTTAAAAAGGGGGAATCAAATTATCCTGACGTGATGTCTTGGGAATGAGAACCGTTTCTTGACAAACGGGCTTGAAAAACAATGGCTGTTCTAACGTTTTTCTCTTTCTGAACAACAGGAGGGGTGAGAACCGTCTCTTGTCAACGGGCTCAAAGAACAATGGCTGTTCTAACGTTGTTCTCTTTCTGAACAACAGGAGAGGGCCTTATTCACTTGGCGTCTCGAAGCACGAATCTTGGCACTCAAGGGATATTGTCCTCTTCTGGACAATAAGGTGGTTCTCGAGGTAGAGCTCCCTGGTGCACAAGGTGAGACTGGATCGACGTGATGTCTCGTGAAGATAATCTGGATCTGATCTGCTCTTATTGGGAAATGCTATTGTATAAGTACCCGGGGCCGTCTCCAGGGCGTAGGGGATAATTAAGTGGAGGACTTCAGGGGAATGCCCCGGTCGCGCCTGGGAAAATACCTTATCTGCCCATAAGCCTTACTAAATCTGGCGAGATCGCCGTATCGAGGCGAAACGGGGGAATAACCTCCTTGGTTAAATATTGACTCAGGTGGCGATAACGCGCCCTGCTTCCTCCCGCAGATGCACGTGGGTAGCATGTGTTTGTTTCTAACATGTGATAGCGTCTGAATTTAAGTAGCCTCAGACCGTTCTTTCACACTAACATATTTCCTTTCTTCTTTCCTTCCTTCTTTCCTGCCTTCTTTCCTTTTTCTTTCTTTCTTTTTTCATTCTTGCTTTATTTTTTCTTTATTTTTTTCTCTCTTTCTTGCCCTTATTCATTTTTTCTTCATTCATTCTTTCTTTCCTTATTCATTCTTTTGTTCATTCAGTCATTTTTTCCTTCCTTTATTTATTTTTTCCTTCCCTCATTCCTTCCTTGCTTCTTTTCTCCCTCCATTCCTTCATTCCTGACTTCTTTTCTTCCCTTCTTCTTCCATTCATTCCTTCTTTCATTAATTCCTTCCTTCCTCTTTTCTTCTCTTCTTCTTTTTCCCTTCCTTCTATCCTCCCTTCTTTGCTTCTTTCATTCCTTCTTTCTTTCTTTCCTTTCCTTTCTTTGCCTTCTTATATTTTTTTCCTTACTTCTTTCTTTTTCTTTGTTTCTTGCTTTCTTTCTTGGTTGCTTTCTTTTTTTCTTGTCCTTTATTTTTTACTTTCTGGGCTAATCCACTGCATAGCCCAATTTATTCGATATTCTTTTTTTTCCTGAAGATGCCACTCTATTTATTACCCAAGGACATTCTTCAGAAACTCATTCATATGTAAATTGAAGTAAAGCTGGTTGCTTGGGAGGAGCTTAATCGAGTGTAGCTCGCTGTGAATCCTATATTCTTCCTTTTAAGCCTAGTTTGTTTTTGTCCCCTTTTATGACGCTATAGAAAATCTTTTAATCTTTGCAAGTCTTCTCTCTTCTTTGACCTTAATTTGACTACAATAGTTCCCTGAATGTCTTTCAAACTTTCGTTATTCCTACCTTTTCTGCTGAAGCTTCTTCATCGCTGGATTTTAAGTTTACATTTTGATCATTTTAATTTGATCAATATTTGGAATATCATGTTCTTTACCAGTGAGTATGTTTCTATCGTGACCCTCTCCTCTCCCTGCTGCGTGCACTGCGCTGTCTGCTAATCTAATTTCTTATCGTCTACAAGGTCTGCCATTGTACCACCAAGGTCTTAAATGCCACATCACTTTTTTTACTTTAACCTGTCTTCTTCAATAAACCTACTCCGGCTCCTTAGATCCTTGAAGCACACCTCTACTTTCGAGTTTTTCTTAGTTGATTGATAGGCGCTCTGTGCAAGCATTATTTTTGTTTTGAAGAGTATCATACAAAATGCTTTCTTATTATCATAATTGATTCCATCATTATTATTATTATTGTCACTAATCATTCTCATTGGTTGGTTTATTTAGTATTAATCTGTCGTTTTCTCTGTTTGATCTCCTTCTAGCTTTGGAATAAATTACTTTCGGTTTGATATTTGCTCTCAGGAGAACATTATGAGAATGTGATGTTCTCTCTAATCATTTGTGTTACCAAGACAGGGCGGGAAGAGATTATGTCTAGTCTTTCGGAGAGACAAATCTTCTTATCCGCTACGATTCTTAACTCCATTTATCCCACCTAGCCATGCGACATCTTCTTTGACAAGACATATTTTCGATTAGAACTTTGTTTCGACAGGAGGAGAGTTGAGTTTGAAGTCATCAATACTTGCAACTTTTCTAAATTAAGTGTGAGGGTTATGAGCCATTCTTGTGTTCGACCTCGACTTCATATTCCTTAGTATTGTGAATCTGTACAATAATGAAATAACAGAGACTGAGAGAAGTTATATTTCTCCAAGTTGATCCTTGTGCCATTCTGCTGAATAACTCAAACGGTACTGGTGGAATTCATTAAAGTTTGAGATCTTAAGGAAATCGCTCAAAGCATGAGAGATAGTTCATATCTGCCTTTATTACTTTTCTCTTATTGTGTATAAGAATAAGGGCGAAGGGCGACCACGTGCCCTTCTGTACCGACGTGGTCCCGAGATAACCGCATGGAGCTTTGAAAGCACGGCTGAACCATGGCGAGATGCACCCCACGCAGTTATTACTCACACCTCAGCTGTATTTGCTTTCAGCCAGTATTCTTGCCCTTCGTCAACGATTGAAGTTCGTCGAACATTCTACGCTAAGGTTATCTCAATTTCTTCCCCTGAAGGAGTCACTGAATTTTCCCCAAAATTGTGCATGTGTGTGGAGGGGCAACCAAGCCATCTAAAGCCACCTCTCCGAGCCTCTATATAATCCTTCGACTCGGTTTAGTAAGCAGTACTAATAGACTTCCCACTTACCACCGCGAACGAGCTGACGAACGCCCTCCCCCCTCCCCGCGATCGGAGACAACGATGATTTTGATTCGAGGACCAAGGCTAAATCAACATCCGTGAACTCTGCCATAGTCAATCGGCGAGTATCTAACGAGGATTCCCATCTCCGAAGGCCAACTGCGTGTGCTACCTTATCTGAAGAGTGAGGTAACCCGACTTCTCCCATCGCAGTCATCGTATCCCGACTGGCCCTTCCTTGCTACCAACACATAAGAAATTGTAACCGTTGCAGCCTGCAGATTGTTCTACATTCTGGTTTACCCAATAGATCCATTCTTTATGTGCGTGCCCGGTTTAAAATCCCCTTTTAATCACCGACCTGAACCCGACCACTTTAATTTCGTAATTAACCCGCTTGTGTCTCGCATAGACATTTAACTTCGTCCGTGCGACCATTCCCTTTAAACCCAATATCTGTGTATATTTAAATATTATTTTTGTTACTAGTAAAAATATATTTTTGTCATTGTCTTTTGTTTGCAACCCCAACGTCTACCAGCTACCTGTTAATCATTGGCCAACCTGCACTCTGAAATATTTGTTTTAAAAGGCCCCCGAAACCTGAAAATAAACCATCCCCACTGAATTCCTAACAATTCCCCCATTCACTAACGGTCTTCAACCAACTTCGGCCCAAATCCACAAAAGTACCTACACATATATATATATATATATATATATATATATATATATATATATATATATATATATATATATATATACATATTTATGTATATAGAGTCTGGCCATTCCACAACATACTGTATAACACGCTCCTTTGTGAAACTTCATTCTTTCTTATTCTGTTAGAATAATCTTATATCATCTGTTTATGAATTTATCTTCTATCTTTATAACGAGATTTTATATCTCTCTTTGTTAGTGGACGCCAGAACTAATATTGTTTAATTAAGAAAGAGGATCTAGTTGTAAAAATTCAACTGGAGATCAAGTGTATAATTCTTAGAGGAAAATGAATCTGTTCAAAAAATGAAATCCCTCAAGTATAAAGTTCCTATTTCTCTCATATGCAGCACAATTAATATGAAAAGAAATGTTAACTATGGTCCTGGCGTGCATCAACGAGGTCATAAATGTACGCTTTTTATGTTCGATACACTTTATATTTACCTCGCCAAGCTATAATAGAATGGTTGATTCGTTCTTTGTGACCAAAAATTAAGTGGAAAATTAGCGTCATATACAGAAAAAAACATATAAATGGGAGAGCAGAAGAGAAAGATGAATAAAAATGAGTAATATAAGCATTCTAAGAAATTATTACTCATATATTGAATTTCATCCGAAACAATCTTTTTGGAGATTTAAAGCCATTCTAAATGTTTCAGGACCACGAACGTATAAAACGTGTGTGAATCAAACTTGTGAACATAGAGCGTCCTATAAGATAAAAGAAGGTTGGAAACCTTTAAGGGAACCTTTTCTTATGCATAACCTTCATTATGAAAATAGATTCACATGACCCGGTGGAACCCAACGGTCCTAATAGAGTAGAAATTGAGAGATAACAAGGCAACTGTTTAATAACAAGTATTTAGATGAATTTACACGATTCTTCGTTATCAACTTATTTCATTCTCCATTGCACAGAAAAAGAAGTGATGATAAAAAGGGCTTCATTATTTTGAACGCTATTGACGTATCGAGTTGACGTGCTAATGAATGCGAGCAGAAATTCTCAGAGCATAATTTACGAAGCTTCAAGATCAAACTTTAAAAGTAAAGTTAAGGTAGACGAAGAGAACCGTAAAATGCGATTAGAAGATTTTCATAATTTTATATAATAATTACCAGCCTTTCAATATGGAGGTTTATTTTCTCCTCACGGACACCACTTGCTTTGCTTCTACAGAAGGAACAAAGGTAGCGCACGATTCTTCTGCCCATGGATCCTCCAAGTAATATCCTATTTGAGTTACATAGATGCACCTTTCAAAAGTTTTACGTCGCCCTAACTTTACCACTCTCTCTACGAACCTTGATTAAAAACTTTTGGGCGAAGATATACCCGTTGTTTTTCATACACTTTAAATAAACAATTGAATAAAAGAAAGCAAATTCCTTTCACCACCACCCCACAATTTACTGAACCTGCGATATTTTCTAAAAGAGTTGATAAATTTCAAATTTGCTTTTGGATATGTTACTAACAATTGACTTGGGAAAATATTCCAATAATTAATACCTTTGTAAAAATTACTGTTCGTTTAACCCGTTTAATTTTGCATCTATTTCTTTCACCTCCCCTCCCCCCCGACTCCTTTCATGAATTGTGTTGACCTTTAAAAACGATTACCCTTTTAAAGGAGAATTATAGTGTTTTTATCAGACCAAATTGAGTTCTTATATGGTTTTTAATGTATTTTTCGAGTTCATCAACTTGCTGAAGGAGGGGAGTATAATTGGGGGTAGGGGTTCTGTCAGTCCATCTTTATAATGGCCTGAAAAGATGAAAGAAACCAGGGGGGAAGATAAAGCGGATGCAAAAGTTACATTGGAGATTTATAAAAATACATCGATTGCTTGTTAATATGCTGTAGAGCAACGTTTTTTTTAGAACTGCCTCTTCAAAAGAATATACATTCTATTCTATTTGTACACATGTGAATGCTACAGCTTCGCTGAGAGAATGTAATTTCTAAATGTTGGCATTTTGACTATAAGATATTTTTTTAATTCCACCTATTTGTTCTCCACTAAGAGGAAAAATATATGTGCGAGTACTTGGGTCAGCTAAGAACATGATCATGGAGAAAAATATTATGCCCTACCATTTCAAATCTATACAGCTAACGAAGAGCCAATTGCAGTTTCTTTATCGCTATCTTTTTCAATTATTTATTTTCTTTCTACTTATTCTTGTTTGTTTGTCCTTTGGTAGGTCTCTCCTTTTTTTTTCGTTTAAATGAAAATTGTACTTCTTGTTTCGCATGCTTCTTTCTTTTGTCTATCAATCTATCCACCAAACAATAGTTTTAGTTGCAATATATATTTGGACTATCCGTTTTTTTCTGTTTTTTTCTTCTATAGAGTGATCAAATAAATAGCGAATGAAATCCTTCAAATAACCGATGGAAATTTGATTGTTAAAAAGAAAGTTGGCATTTAAAGCATCGAAGGTGAAATGGTTTTAACGGAGAGAGAAATCATTTAGGTGCAGCTGTGAAGGATACAGAGAAAGTAAAGATGGAATTACGCCAAGCACTATCCCGGCTAAAATCTTTAGATTTGTTTGCCAAGAAGAGAAATGCTTGACAGTCATCAGGGGCACGTACCTAAAATCAAGAACATTGATTAAAATATTAAAAAATTGGATTTCTCTATGGGATATTACACCAAAAAGACAACGAAGAAATTAAAATATTTAAGACTCTTAAAGAGATAAGGCACACCATGTACAAATACTGAAAATATTAGTTAATTTTGAAAACGCGAGTTGTGATCGCAACTAACTTTGTGTCTATCACCAGTCCATTTGGATGAGCGAAAAATTGAAATGAAATTCTTTTTTAAATTCACTTGAATATAATCAAGTAAATAATAGCTGTTTTGTGCGAAAAAATTAATTTTATCAATGTAACGTTTGACAGCAAAATGACGGATGGTGAAGGGAAGCGCCTAATAGAATTCATGAACAATAAATTCTTTTTAAAAGAGTAATGATCTGATGCGTGAATCCAATGTTTTGTATTAAATATTAACGAGCAACCTGAGTTTGGATGAGAATGTACATTTTACCTAAAATTTGAAAACAGCGAACATCATATGATTCGATTTATTTTAAATACTCTTAAGACTTATCGATAGTAGTGATTTTATTCTTGAGTTAAAAACTTGTAACTTTAATCTTTCCAGTGATCAATTGAAACGTGATGATTGGAATAATGTTTACACGCTAGTAATACCCGGAAATATATTTTTACTTTGCAATTCACTTTTTCCCATTAATAATTAGATCATGGCTTATAAACAGTTTTTACTACGGCGTTTTTCAAAGGTTTTGTTACGCTAGTTTTTCTTATTTTTCGAAAGGTTTGCGTATGTGATAGAAAAATTTCGATGAAAGAAACTTAAAGATTTACTTTTCCGGCATATGGTTTTAAAATGTTTATTCCATTATGTGCAAGTTTGTAGAGATAGAAGTGAAAATAATCTAGATCTCTGCTCTCCCGCGCGCGGGTCACATGTCCAGCATCGCCAAACGGCTTAACGACAGCCTGATGACCGTCCACAGAGTCAGGAAGAAGCTCAAAAGCGGAAAAGACCTCAAAGCTCGACCTTGCTCAGTTAAACCTCAAGTTATCAACCGTTTGGCTCTGAAAAAGGCTTACGAAAGTGCTCCGAAACTTAAAATGACTGCGCTCGAGAAGAAGAAGAACATAGAAGTGGCCACGGTGCCCGGGGCAGTCAAGGATGAGAGTGTTTTTGTGGTTTTTTTTTAATTTTAAGAGCCCATCTAGCGACCACCCCCTTGGGCATAAGTTGCCGTACTCACCACAAATGAGAGTGGCAAGAGCTTTGGGTGCGTAGGAAGGCCTCTGTTTACCGACCGTATGCGATAACATCGTCCTGAACGCTGAGGCGAAGTCTCGAAGACTTAAAGAGTCATAACAATCGAATTCTCTAATTTCTGAAAAAATACTTCATGGTTAATCCGGTCATCAACAAGCAGAACGACCGTGTGATAAGCTTCGGCCAGGACGTCTCCGAGGTGCGCGACTTGTCCACGACCAAGCACCCACCTTCGTGATGATGGTCGGCGTCACAGTTTCCAATGGCGAGAAGATGCCACCGGTGTGGTTGGCGGCCAGTTACAGCCTCAAAGCGGCCGATTTACGGATACATCTTGGTCAGGAAAGTCTTGTACTGGGTGAGAAGGATCACGCAAAAGGCGGACTACGTCTTTCAGCTGGACAGTGCCCCAACCAACACGCCCAAGAGGGTTGGGTAGTCAAACATGAACTTCTAATCGAAGGACTTTTGGCCACTGCAGTTTCCCGACTTCAATCCCCTTGACTATTGCTTGTGGGCACCTGTCGAGGGCAAGGCCTGCAAGGTCCACCACCGCAGCGTCGACGAAATTAATTCTTCCATCAACCTCTTGTAGCCCAGTATCTGGAAGGACTTCGTCTGCTACGTGTCTGTACCCTTCAGGTTTCGTCTGGAGAGCGTGCTCGCCGAAGAGAGAAGCTACATTGATTAATATTACAAATTTAAATACATATTCGTTAAAACAAGGTCTGATGGGTCTGCTGACCAAAGTGGCGTGCTCTCACTTATTCTGATTTATGACTTTACCACATTCAAAACTTTCAATATTCCCGGGCTAACCCTGGGAGAACCTTAGCAATTAAATAACAGAGGGGGTTCAAAGTTCGTTAGAATCAGCCGAATAGTTATGATGTTATTGTCAAATTTCCCGGCTAACCTTGGAAGAACTTTGGCAATTATATCATTTGAAAGAGAATGTAAAACAACATAAGGGTTTTAAATTTCGTTGAATCGGCTGAATAGTTACAATTTTATTACCAAAACAAAAAAATGCTAAATGGGGACCAACTGAACGACCGACCGACCGACCGACCGCCTAACCAACATACTGAGATATAGATTTGCACGCGACTAAAAATAAAAACGTGTCTAAGCTACATCAAAACTAGCATTGTGTCCTTTGTTGAGAGCGTCCTAACGAGTATAACAGGTCATTTGCAATTTCAGGTGCATAATCTAGAAAGCTAACCTTTTTAAATAGTACAAAAAAAGTTGTAATACTGTTGATTAATGTACTCCATATAATTATTATACTTAATCAGACATTAAAAGCAAAATAAAGCTAAAATAACATATGAAAAGAAAGTAGTGATGTTGTCTAAACGCAAAACATGAGATTTTATAACATGCAAATAATCACAAACAAATCAGAGAATGCATCACCTCCTTTCAACAGGCTGACAGTCCGCTTAGTGATGACAAAAGTCTTCTGTCTCAAAAAACAGGCAAATTTACCTGATACTCCTGGCGTAATTAATTTTGATAATAGCAGGGTTCTTTCGAATACATGGGTCAATTAAACCGAAGTAAGCTACGATATAAATAAAATAGAAATATCTAAATATAGTAGTTCAATAAAATCTTCCCAATACATCTTCAAGAAATGAAAACAAAATTAATAAATCAAATTTCTACCATTTTTATCGTCCAATTAATGAAGGAATAGTTCTAAAGAAATTTTAAAAAGGCGATGTGATATCAAGTGTAAAAAGATAGATTAAAACAAATCCGAACAATTATCAGCGTATTTCATTAAATTCTTTTCTGAGTAAAGTGTTGTATTCTTTTCACTAAATTGTTACAAAATTTTATCAACACACAGGTGTCAATTTCGTTTATATACTCGTATAATTTCAAAAACATTTCGATACCGTGCTGCATAAAAGAATTTTGATAAAGTTACAAGCATATGGATTATGAGTTAATGTAGTTAATTGGATTGAAGACGGGCAAGCCGTTTGGTAGAATGATTGGTAATTAATGGGCTAATTAACTCTAACAGGGCATCGGTGAGTAGTGGCATCTCTCAGGGCTCTGTTTTTGGACCATTGTTGTTTATAATGGTTGTTGACCATTATTTATAATAAAAAATTTGAAGATGATGCAAAATTGAGAAGGAGTTTGATATCAGACTTAGAAAATTTACAAAGCTCCTTGGATAGATTTGTGGAATGGGCCGAAAATTGGCAGGTGAGTTTCAATGTTGATAACTGCAAGTTAGTGCACCTAACTCACCAAAACATCAAGCAGGTGCAAAACATGGATTGTCATAATTTAAATACTATTGAAATTGAATAGGTTTAGGGTGTCTTAATTCTGAGCGAAATATATGGTCTAACCAATGTCGTATTCTTCGAAGAGTGACGAAATTTAGCCCTGCGAGAGAGAAATAAATCATCTGAAGACAGGCTGACTCAGGATCTAAATCTACTTTTACTGAAAAATCGTCAATATCGCCAACTAACACATCAGTCTTCAAAATACTCAAAGGCGTTACTAATATAGAGTATGAATTGCTTATTGAGTTAAATAATAGAGCGGCAACCATAAATAATGGATTCAAACTTAACAAACGATTTAACACTACGATAGCACATAATTATTTCTCGTATATTGTTACTAGAATATGGAATAATTTAGCATCACAAGCAACTCAGCCATAATGATTAAGAACAGAATCGATAAATATTACTTCAAACACAACATTAGGGCTATAAGTGATATGAATACAGACTGAGGGATGTGAATCTGCTTTCAGCTGAAAATCACTGTTTGCACAGTCCAATGATCGAAAGCTTTAAAATACTGAACGGCTTTAGTATTATAAACTATGAATTGCTTTATAGAGTTAGGTAATAAAGCGAACACTAGTTGAAAAATTTAGCTCAGTGATAGAACAGTTTTTTTCGTATAGATGTTTCAGATATGTTTGAAGAGTATGATTGATAAATATTACTACAACATAATATAAACGTATTAAAAAGTATTAAAAATGATACTTAATATATATTTTTGTTCATTCACTATGACCCTTTCACCTTCATTCTTTCCTCTTTTAGAGTGTGTGAGAGAATGTTATATTTTCTCTCACACACTCTTACTGTAACAACTTAAATAATTCAACATGTACTCTAACATTTAACTCAATAACCTGAAGCTTTCACCATCAAACATTTTCTGACTTCAAAAGTAGTCGGAAAATTACGGAAAAAATAATGCTAAAATATTTTACATAATTGACTTTGCTAGAGTCTCTAGTCATAGCAAAAAGTCGTGTCAAATTTTGTGGTACCTACTCGTAAGCTCTATTGCTTCGAATAATTTAACTACCTTATTCTAATGTTGCTGTAGTATCTAGCAGAACAATGAAGTAATATTTCTCCCATTCCTATATATACCTCCTGGAGCTGGCGAACTCTGTCTAGAATTTAATTTCAGCGCCACCCAGAACCCTAACGTTGTGGGGGCAGCTGACTTGACAAAAACCAATCTCTAGCTAATCAACAACGTGAGAAAGGAGTAACAGGAGACCTCTTGAGATTTCCTGAGGAGACCTATGGATGGTTCATCCTCTTATGTAATATTCCACTTTCTGATCCCAAGGGTAATGAAGTTTGGTAGGTCCAGCGTGCCGGATTCCATTTTTTTCCGTTGGAGTTCGTAGTGCCGGCCTCCTAGACTTGCATACTTAGAATTAGCCCAAAACCCATACGACGAGAAGAATTATTCAAAAGAGGCTCCTCCTGAGGCGAGCGCAGGCCCCATGGTGGTCCCGCTCCAGAAGGCAGTGTCTTTAAAGGAGAGAATAAGAATTGGTAGAAAACACTCCAGAGTCACAATCCACTCCAGGGTAAGGTCTTCACAAAGAGATGGGTCCTCACGCACTTGAACTCAGAGGAAGAATCTCCTTTTTTGGTGAAAGACCAGGCCGAGTTTGGTCCATCTAGCCTCGCTGACCTTTCTTGAAACGAGGGAAGAAGGCGCATATCCTGCTTTTTCCTCAAGGAAGAGAACAAGACTAAGGATTCTTCTCTCTCCTGGAGAGTTCCAGAAATAGGCGGGTATCTTGCCGACTCGGTAGGTAACCAGTCCAAGGATGGCTCATTGTGACTCAGGAACGCCTTCTGGTCGTGGTAACTGCAGTCTCGCCGGCATCATGCTTCATCAGCGAGAGCTGGCCGGCGTCTTCGGCACTGCACGCTTTTAGTATTTTCCCGTATTTTTCTCTAGTGATAGGAGTATCTTAGCCAAATCACGCATGTTCCATCATTCCTTAGCCATAGCTTTCAGTAGAGAATAGAATGTTGCCCGTTTCTCGTATGAGACCTTGACCTTGTTGCCATTGTGAGTACTAAGACGACACTAGATGGCTCGGCTGTACAGGTGATATAACAACTCTACCATGTACTGCTTAAAAGTAGTAGTCTATGTGGGGTAACTCATTGACTACATTTTATAAGCCGTCACAAAAGAAGTAACCGATCAGGAAGTGGAAAAGTTCTAACGTGTGAAAAGGAAACAAATAGGGGCTTAGCGACCGCTTCCCCTTACGCTCTTCGTCACTTTTGACCGTTGCCGTCCTCCAAAGCTGGTGTGCGCTGGTTGTAAAGCTACCGCGCGTAAAAGCATTTTTGCCATTGCCACGGAAGTGCTAAAAAAATCACCGCTATGGCTATATCAACAGGCCATGAACATGTGCTAAGTGTCCATCCGGAATGAATTGTAGCGAACTACATCCTGATTCCCTGAAGCAATGCGAAACGTGCCTGTTTGAGAAGGAGTTTCTGGCCGTTTAAGTTGAAGAACGAATCTATTTTCGAGAAAGTAAGGATTTAGTCATGTTGGCCATGTGTGTCATGGGACTTCCTACCTCTCTCAAGTTAAAAGAGCACCACATGCTCCTGGTCCCTGCATGCCTTCAAGCATGATACTCAACGCACCTATTACGAAATATTCTGCGGGTTTTACACCCCCAGGGTGCCACCCTTGTAAAACTGGTGGCAATATAGGATCGAGCCCCACCCCACCCAAAGCTACCCCTAACTCCCCGCAACCCTTTGGCAAAACTAATGGGGTCGGGAGCCTCCGCTGAGTCGTTAGACTCAAAAACCGAAAATTCCCAGAATGTGCTATTGAGGCCTGTTCACTTTCGTTCTCAAGTCTGTCGCCACTTTTTGGGCATTAACAAAGGAACTTCGGCTCCCTCACACATGTCAAATCACATCTAAATAATTATCAATGCCCTACTACAAAGCCGCTCCTCAAGCCAAAGTTTTCGAGACAGGCAGAGAGGAAGGCTCGTACAACGAACCAAGCCTCATCGAAAGAGCACTCGAAGGCAGCGCTGCCTTCAAGCCAAAGTTTTCGAGACAAGCAGAGAGGAAGGCTCGTACAACGAACCAAGCCTCATCGAAAGAGCACTCGAAGGCAGCGCTGCCTTCAACTTGCCATACAACCACAGTTACCCAAGTAATGCTCCAAGAAGGCTACACTTATTCCCATGTGGAATTTCAAGTCCACATGGCCGGAAGCGCATTTCCATCCAATGGAATTCCCGTTGGCGACGTATATTCTGCCGTCAATTGACCTCTATGTGGCGGACTTCCGCTGCGTTTTAGCACGGTTGCTGAGGTCCTCTTTCCTCCTCGAGAATTTTAACAGCAGGATTCACTTTTTTAGTTAAAATACGATTAACCCTAATGGCCAGGTACTTGCAGACCTGCCAGAAGAGCTATAGTTCGGTTTCCTAAATGGGGATGAATTCACAGATAAATGTCCAAGAATCTCTTCATTTCTTGTCTCAATTTATTTTTGTTTTCTTATAAATAACACCCAGGTTATGTATAGGAAGTGGTTAATAACCTTCATCTTAATGATTACTTTCCCGTCCAAATATATTTTTCTGGACAGCTACCGACTTAGAAACCGCCTCGGTGATGGCTGGAACCGGGTGCAGTGGCTTGCATTTGAGGAAATGAATGATTTATCTATCTTATTCGAGGAGTTTATGGCTCCTTTATTGTTATGGCATTTACTAACATTCCTAGAAATTCTGGCTCATATTGCAACTCCATCCGCTTCCTTGATGTTCAACCGAGTGTTACCCGGCCCTAAGAGAGAAGTGATAGGCCCATATGCGCTACACGTGCCTAGAGCTAGATTCCAGTCTATTGCGAGCTATGGCTAGGTTCCGGTCTATTTCGAAGCATGCCCCCCTACCTTTTGGCAGGCCATTTTTTAAAAGATATTGCTAGTGCAACTAATTAGAGGAACTGATGCAATAATAAACCTCTCCTTTGTACATCGTCCCCAAATCTCTTCAACTAATATCGGGAGATTTCTATTTTTTTATCCTGGTCTCATATTCTTTGCTGGAAACTGTTACACAAATACCATCAAAATACTATTGCATTACAATGCGTTTATGAAACAATAATAAAACGTGAGTTGTTGCAATTTTACATTTTAATTTTGCTGAGAAACACAAAAAGGATTCTTTGGGACAAGAAAATTACCTGATTATTATCATAATCATCTAGCTTGTGACGGGCGACTAGTCTAACTAAGAAATTATCAATGATTCTTCACTTTCTTTATATCACGGTAACACCAAAAATATCACGTTTCAAGTTCTAGACAATCAAGCTGTCTCAAAATGAGAAAGGGGACTGCAAATCATGGTGAAGGCAAGAGCCATATGAGTAAAAGAAGTGAAAAGTTGAGATAGATATAAGTATAGCCAACATGGCTTTTGAGATAGAGAAACTTCGACACTCGTAAGATGTAATTCAAATAACTAAGAAACACATTCTAGCAAAGGATATCAAATTTGTGATTTAGGAAACTTTTTGCCTGGGATTTACAAATATCTATAACGACGTTAAGCGACAGCAATTCATTAGATATATTGCTACAGCTGCCTTTCTTATACTTCATCGATGTTATTGTTATTTTAATCCATTATTCTCCTCTCCTCTATTTTTTTCTCGATGTTGCTCATAATTAACCACTATTGTTCATCCGCATGATTCCTGACCGTTTTTGTTCTGGTAAAAATAAATTGTTAACTGTTCCACTTAACCTTAATTTAATCATTTCTGAGTCACTCTCATCCAAAGGAAGAATAAAAAAATAATAGAAGAGGAGGCAGGGGAGTGATGTCACAAAGGAGGTCTCGCCCGCGAGTTATGGGTAGCTGTTCTTTCTTGGCTGTCAGTCGGGTGTAATTCTTCATCTGTTACCAAGAGTGTTGTTTGCGCGGGTTGGCATTGCCGTAGTAAATTTGGCCTATTAGTTGCAGGTATACGTATAAATAAACAACCCTTAGCTGTGACGTCTAAATTGCATCCATATTTCTAATATAAGTGCTACTTATTAAGAGAAAAGATCTGTGATTTCTTTTGTGGTTTAGAGGATTTGAATTCAAATCCTTGTTTGTTTGTAGTAGGGAAGGTTTAAGATCTAGAGATAATTTTCTAACTCTCCTACAAGGTTTGTTATTTATTTATTCAATGCAAAGATCCAACTGAGTAATTGCCACCATAAAACTTTAGGAAGTGGGTCTTAAAAAACGGAGGGAATTTAAGGAAAGTGAGAACAGTAGAAGGTCCTTAGCCTTAGAAACTTGGAGACTTTCTCAAAATAGCGCTCTTTAATGAATGGTTCTCTTATTTTGTATAGAAGAGAAACATTAGGATAATTTTCTAAACAAAATATCCAACCCCTGGCTGCTTGCGTAGCAGTGTTACCAAAATATAAAGCACCTTGTGTAATCATTCATATAATGTAATTATACATTTGTGGGAAATAAATTATATATATATATATGAATATATATATATATATATATTTATATTATATATATATATATATATATATATATATATATATATATATATATATATATATATATATATATATATATATATATATATATATATATTTATTTATAGTGGAATAGAAGATATCCCATTGGCGTGATGTATATCAGTGAAAGATAATGGTAAACCATAATATAAAATCTTGATTCAAATATTGTGGTTTATAATTATTTATATATATATATATATATATATATATATATATATATATATATATATATATATATATATATATATATATATATATATCATGAGCGCGAGAGAATGTTGAAATAAATCCAACTTCAACGCAGGAAAGAGAAAACGGAATAATTTTTCTTCGGAAATAGTTATTTCATACTTCGAAAAAATCCGAGCTGGGGTGGGATTCGAACCGTGCATATTGAGGCAGCGAGCAACCGCCTCGATCTCAATTAAACCGAGGTGAAGTTGGATTTATTTCATCATTCTCTCGCGCTCATGAGAAATATATGCATTTGTGCATTTGCCGCGTACTTAACTCAATTTCTCCTTTGTCCTTTGAATCCTCAATTAGTTCTCTTTCTCCTTCTCGTTCGACCATGCAAAGCGTGCTTTAAAAAGCTTGTCTATCCGGAAGATTGCAGTCTTCCGCGTAACTGTGTGGTCTAAAGGGCTAAAGGGCGGTTTAATTGAGATCAAAGCGGTTGATATCCTGGTGGAAACGTTCACCTTGTTCGTCACTTACGGCTCCAAAATTTCCTGGGAAAAAGTCTAGGTGCGAATGTAGGAATTGGATTTTAAGTAACAGACGGCATTCCATTTCTTTATAATATTGAAGAAGGTTTACCACGCCATTTCTGTATGCAGGTGACTTGTTGGCGCATAGAAAGTTTGCACATAACCACTTGAAGGCTAGCCATGCATTTAGTTCAAGAGGAGTGAGGGTCTTCTCGAAGTCAGGGTCTGCTAAAACCTCCCTGATTTGTGGTCCCACAAATATGCCTTCTTTTAGTATAGCGGCGCTCAGTTGTGTAAATTATTTACACATATATTGGAATCCCTGAGAATTTTCCTTAGCCATTGCTTTCACGAAGTTTTTCATTAGACTTAGTTTCAAACGATATATTTTCGGAGGCTCTACCAGGGGGACTGACTGAACACTGCTTATTCCAGGCTCGTATGCAGATCGAAGTGGCCATCACGCTTGTCATAATGTTTTGCAGTACCACGGCTATCCCATAGGCAGAGGAATCAACAGTACTTCGTGAATCCTCCTTGCATACCCAATAGCATGCCTATGACTTTTAGATCACCACAGATGTACCAGTGATTGTCTTGGTAGTTTGTGGCTTTAAGAAGAATATCCCTATTGTCATATGTCTCCTTAAGGTGGACAGAATAGCTAATAGGAAAGGAAGGCTTTAAATTGCCATTGTACAAGAGGACAGCTTTCAGACTTATGTTAGAAACATCAATAAAGAGACGCCAGTCAAACGCCTCATATGTCTGTGACAAAGCTTCGAACAATCCATTTTATATCATGGCACTAACAGAGAGGTCTATTAACTGTGAAGAATGAAGTTCAATCACAAT
Organism: Ceratothoa steindachneri; assembly: GCA_963969495.1. NCBI lineage: Eukaryota > Metazoa > Arthropoda > Malacostraca > Isopoda > Cymothoidae > Ceratothoa > Ceratothoa steindachneri. The sequence continues at coordinate 170,037,092 of OZ018321.1, forward strand.
TACGCTTTCTAAAGTAACTCACATGCACATTTTTCTCGAGTAAGAATTTTTCCTGTAGTCGAGATGCTAGAAGTTCTGTTTTCTCTTTTGACAGTGACAGATCTCTCGCAAGATCATTCAAATCTTCCTGAGTAGATACCTTTGGCTCAGAGTTAGTATCCTCATATTCAACATCCGCATCTAATGTGCATGGACCTTCAGTATTGCATTGCCATCATCACTGATATCATCAGGTAAGAGGCTATAATCAGGTGGAACTGGAATTGGCAAGGATACTCGTACATCATGTGGAACTGGTCTCCACGCCGAATCCATGGTTAGATAAACAATTTGGTGCTTGTTCTTTGCAGAAACCCATTTTGTGGTCACTGCAGAAATAGCAATCTTTGAGATGATCTCTGGACTCTCTCCATATCATAGGAACAGCGAAGGGCATTGAAGCTTTCTTTTTGTTAATCCAGTCACGTAATCCATTACAACAGGAAGTACAAATTTGGTATGTACAATTTGGTATGGTGCGCATGCTTTATCTTAGTCACCCAGAGGGCAACCGAAGTAGAGTTTGTACATTTTCTTTATATCATTTGTGATAGTACGCCGCTGAGATTTTTCTGTAAAATGTCCACATACATAAGAAAATTTATCTGGATGATCTTTGCACTCTCAAGTCATTGTTACTGCTTTGTGGAAATATTTAGAAGCCTCTTATGATCAACGCAGAAGGAGCAACTTAGAAGGTGCACATCACATGAGGAACCTGAAAGCATAAAACAGAATTATAAATAAGTGCGCAAAATAGGCATGCGGGTTACAAATGTAAATGAATTCCTCTCTATACCCCTTTAACCAGCAAGAGCTCACGAAGCATCTAGTTTTCTGATCTTAGCAGTACAATAAGCAATACCAAGAATATACTACGTTTTATAATCGCAGGCGGCCATTTTGAAATTTTGGCATATCCTAAACACGGTACGTGCTAGAGCAAAACCGAAGGCAGATTCGGATTCAACCTGGAAAATGCATTTAGAAAAGTATAGTAAGGACTCTGATGAAAAATGTATGTTTACATTGTTATTTTAAAAGGTGACCAATTATAAAATATCAATAAAATGTACTATAAGTTAAAATTTTAAATATGACTTGGCAATAGTTAAATTTGCTTTAAAACTGACTCAAAAAAGTAGTTAATAAATTTAAAGTTTATTTCAGAAATAATTCAAAACTATAAGAGAAATTGACCTGGCAAAGTTAAAGATAATAAATTTAAACTTTATTTTCAATTTTGTAAACACTGTAAGAGTTAAAAACATTAAATATAAAATCGGTTAATTTTGGTACTTACTAAAGGGGATCCATCCTCGAGAGTAAATGATGGGTTTAACAAGGGGCTAGTATTTATAGGTTACAGTGACGCTTGTAAGAGAGGAACATCAACTAACTACCAGTACTTAAAAAAAACAAAGCAACTGACAAACTTTAGCTAAAATTAGTTAATTAATAAAGATATTGCACTTGAATCTTCATTGAGGGTAGGTTTGTAGTGTTTGATATATAAAGATTCGAGAGTTCTTAGGCAATGTTGGTTGTTGTTAAAGGCTAATACTTGAAAATTATCAATACATACGAGGGGCGGTCAATAAGTTTTGCAGTTCAGATATAAGGAAACGAGATATGAGGAAAAGTGTTTTATTATTTGTCAATATAACTACCCTCGACTTCAATGCACTTGCGCCACTTGTCCCTGAGGCTTCGAATTCCCGACAACCAGAAATCTCCCGACTGCTTTTCAATTCACTCCTAGAAGGCGAGCTGGACATCTTCATCGTCCCCAAAAGGGAATCCACGCAGTGCAACCTTGAGCTGACGGAATAAAAAGTAGTCGCTAGAGGCCAGATCTGGACTGTAGGGGACATGGTTGAGCTCCTCAAATCCGCACTCGCGCAGGCAGCTTGTGTAACTCTGGTCTTGTGGACTTTGAAGACGTTGAAGTCGATTATGGGACGTGAAGTTTCTAGGGACCCAACGGGCAGAGACCTTGGCCATGGCCAAATTGTCATGGAGGATGTTGATAACACTTCCATGTCATATTCCAAGTTCTCGCTTGATTTCTTCGACCTTCACCCGTCGATTTTCAAAGATCATCCTCTCCACGCGGGCCACATTGTCCTCGTTGGTCACGTCTGACGGGCGTCCTGGACGGGGGTCATCTCCGAGAGACTCCCGACCATGGCGGAACACCTTATTCCAGCAAGAAATTGTTGCATAGGAAGGGGCGATCTCGGTATACACTGCAACCATGCGTTCATAGATCTCTTTTGCATTCTTGCCTTCTTTGGTCAAAAATTTGATCACTGCGTGGTGCTCAACCTTCTCCATTGTTGAAAAATTTGTGAATGACGATCTGCGATCAGCTACTGCATCTTAAATAGACAAGGCAGGAGCGTGCCAATGCAGGTCTTGACTTGTCATAACTTTTCCTAACACCCACATAAACAGGCATCCCCCTTCTTCTGTTTTGCTCTAAGGATTCGCAAAACCTATTGACCGCCCCTCGTATGTCCGTTTAACAGATTATGGTGTGTTCCCTAATAGAAGACTTTTCCTTTTTATTTAAGATTTTGCTTGTGCGCCAAATAATCCCGATTTGAGCAGAGAACCTAGATCCAAGAGACCTGGCAGTGTTTCAAATGTAAGAGGCTCCAGTATGTCGAGGAATAGGCAAATTAATAAATGAGGAATAGATAAATTAATAAATGAATCTCGGATATCTCACTTGGCTTGTGAATAACTATTCACTATGTAAATCCCTATACACTTGTAATGTTGGTAAGCTTCGCGGTGAAGTTGGGAATGTGAAAGGGAAGGGTTACCTTGGAACCTGATGTTCGAGTGACGCTGATGAGTGAATGTGGTGAGATAACGGGTGGAGACGATGAGGTAGGTTCTCTAGGGACCAACCTGATCCCACAATTCTGTCACGATTCGGATGGAATAAGGCGGTGATGGGAGCTTCTTGTTAAAGAGAGCCCTACGCTTGTGAATTCCAAGGAATCTTGAGTGCCTCTGTAAAGGACGGGGGGGAAAGTGACCTATCGAAGCGTATGTTCACGGAGTTTTATCGCTTAGGGAACCAGAGTGAGTCCGTTTGTAGCTCCGGATCTTACACGTGAGTACGAGCCTGGGTCCACACTGGGAGCCTCCCTAACATGGAACGATCTCATCTCTGAAGACTTTGTGCTTCGACGATTTACCACTATACCGAGATACATGGCAATTCCTGCCCCGCCAGACGCTGGGCAAGCTCTACTACCGAGGGTTAAAAGAATTGATCTTTTATGCTCGAAACTCGGGAAAGGTTCACATGGCTCCGGAAGTAAATTTGATATCAAGCGCCCTTCTTCGGGTGGGAGAGTCTTGATTATCTCCTCCATTTCGTCCTTTACAAACTTCCGGGAACCACCGGAAGACAAGATGGGCTCCCATCTATTGATAAACAGTCGAGGAAGGAACGCGGTGGTTAGCTAAAATGGTCGGCGGGTTCTTCCGGGGGAAACCATCAGATATCGGGAGGAAGGCAAAGGTTTGATAACCGACCCGCCCGGAAGGGAGGTGGGGAAATGTGAGTGCATTATGCTATTATCCTACACAGTACAACTGGAACATTTCAATAAATAAACATTATCACTGAGAAAATTCAAAGAGATAGGATCTTTACCGCTAAAAAACTTCATATCGATAATTTGTTTAGAAAAACTATTTGGGGGTTGATTTGAAGAAAATATCTTTTAAAAATGAATAGAATTTTTCTTTTAAAAGTTTCGTTTAAAAAACCCATCTTTGAAATTAGTAAATATATGGGCATTCTAGGAACTTATATGCAGGGTTGAGGGGGGTCAATGAGATTATCAACTAGCTTTTTTAAAACTTTATCATATAGGTCAGAAGGAAATAATTTCTTAGAAAATATTTCTTAATAAAAATAAATTAATTATGGATGGATTGGTACGAGGAGCAGTCAATAAGTTTTGCGAATCAGTAGGGCAAAACAGAGGAATGGGGATGGCTCTTTGTTGGGGTGTTAGGACAAGTTATGACAAGTCAGGATCTGCAGCCGCACTCTCCTGCCTCGTCTTTTTAAGAAGCATAGCTGATCGCAGATCGTCAGTCACAAATCTTTCAACAATGGTGAAGGTTGAGCACCGCACAGTGATCAAATTTTTGACCAAGGAAGGCAAGAATGCAAAAGAGATCCATGAACGCATGGTTGCAGTGTACACCGACACCGCCCCTTCCTATGCAACAATTGCTCGCTTGAATAGGGAGTCCCGCCATGGTCGTGAGTCCCTTAAATACTACCCCCGTCCAGGACGCCCGTCAGACGTGACCAACGAGGACAATGTGGCCAGTTTGGAGAGGATAATCCTCGAAAATTGACGGGTGAAGGTCGAAGAAATCGAGCGAGAACTTAGAATATCACATGGAAGTGTTATGAACATCATCGACGATAATTTGGCCATGACCAAGGTCTCTGCCCGTTGGGTCCCTAGAAACCTCACGCCCCATGATCGACTTCAACGTCGTCAAAGTCCATTTGGCCAGAGATGCACAAGCTGCCCTGCGCGAGTGCGGATTCGAGGAGCTCAACTATCCACCCTTACAGTCCAGATCTGGCCCTAGCCACCACTTTTTATTCCGCCAGCTCAAGGTTACACTGCGTGGACGCCGGTTTGGGGACGATGAAGATGTCTAGCTTGCCGTACAGGAGTGGATTGAACAGCAGTCGGGAGCTTTCTAGTTGTCGGGAATTCGAAGCCTCAGGGACAAGTGGCGCAAAGTGCATTGAAGTCGATAGTAGTTATATTAAAAAATAATAAAACACTTTTCCTTATATCTCGTTTCCATATATCCGAATTGCAAAACTTATTGACCACCCCTCGTAGGTGGATGTTAGCGAGAAACTTCTATGTATTCAATTTTTTACTGTCGATATTTTGTATTTGAAATCACAAAAAATAAAGTAGTTTAAACCTAGCTCTGTGAAAGTTTTTTTCGGTAAATGGTTTTTGGAATTTTTCGCTGGTCATTATCTCGGGTGACTAAAAGATCAAGAAATGGCATCCTATCATTTGACTCTACTTCCATGCCGAATTTGATGTTGGGGTGTAGTGTTAAAAAGATTCACGAATAGTTGGCTGTGTGCAGGATTATTGAAAATTGCAAAGGAATCATCAACAAAACGGCGGTAAAAGGAGGGTTTGTAATATAAATTAGTAGAAAACATTTGATTTTTGAGATATGTCATAAAAAGTGAGCTGCAAGTGGTTCCATTAGAGAGCCCATTGCAACACAATCAATCTAGCAGTAAACTTTATTATTTAAGGTGAACCAAGATTCAGAAAGACTTAATTCCAGCGCCTTCTTTAAAAATCCATGAAAGGTATTTTTAGAATGGAATAACTTATTTAATATTAAATTGATTGTATAGTTGATGGGAATGTTAGTAAATAAAGATTCAACATTATACTCACAATATATCCATCGGTTACTTTGCTGAGTAATTCCTCTTTAAACTTATAGGAGATTTGTATGGAGAACTGATTTTTAGATAAAGGTGAAAGTAGTTTAACTAGATATTTGGCCAGTTTGTATGATGGTAAAGAAGTAGAGGGAAATATGGGTATCAAAGGGACTCCTTTTTGTGTATTTTAGGTAGAAAATACATAGATGCTAAATAAATGAAAGATACAAATAATTCATTATAGGTACCTTTAGGAATAATTGATGCCTGCGTAAGTTGTGTTAAGAAACGATTAACTTTATCTTCGAATCGTAGAAGAATAGTTTTAGGTAAATCATTGATAGGTTCAAATTTCATTATGTCATTCAATATATTATGGGCTTTCTTTACATAGTCCTCCCTATCAAGGATCACTACACCCTTCTAAAATACATTTATCTAGAAATTTGAACTTCATAATTGAGCCTAAAGACAGAAAGGTATTACGGACACTTGCGGGCAAAAAGGATATAATAGTTACTAAACCTGATATATATATATATATATATATATATATATATATATATATATATATATATATATATATATATATATATATATATATATATATATATATATATATATATATTTCTTCGTGGCATGGATTTCACCAAATTTTCACAAATTTCTGACGCTATCCTTCCCTACTCAGCTTCTAATTTTTCATATAGTTGTTATATTTTTACTTGTGGTAGTTCTTATTGTTTTTTCAATCACTCCCCCAAAAGGTTCTATTAGGTTTAAATCAAGTCTGGGCTCTTTATTTGCCACTTCATAGTAATGATTTCTATTTCTCCAAACCAATTCTTGACGTGGTTGGATGTATGGAACAGGACATTGTCATGGGGAAATATAACTTCATTTCTTGGTGTTGCGGTAGACAATTTCTGGATAGATATCTATAAAACGTGTGACATATGGCGATTTAATTGGTAGCGTTTAGTCTTCCCTAGTATAAGAAGGATCCCACTGGCCCTGGTTAAGACATGCAGGCCCATATCAGTATAGAACCAGCTCAATGTTAGACCACGACCATGGTAAAATGCCTCTCCAACTCTTCGTCTCACATAGGTAGCTCCAGAAGTGCTAAATATTTTAAAAATTTTACAGAACAGTTCATTTTTAAATAATTTTCTTCTAAGATATAAGATGTTTTCTGCTACTTCTCTTCGTTTATACAAACCTCTTGATATCATTTTTTAGTGTTTTGAAAGCATATCTTGATCATTATAATTTTTAGAAATTTATATTTGTTTCAACCCTTGTCTAGGGAGAAGTTGTATTTGCGCTCTCTGTGATTCTTTAAGTTCTTTTGTTTTAGTCATATTACTTATTTAGAACAATATTGAATACAGATTAGTCATAAGATTGAGATAAGGCATAAGAAATATTGTTTAAATTCTTATTTTACAAAGAGTAGTTTGATTACTTACACGCATTTAGTAAAATACTAAGTAATTCTAAAATATTTACAAAATATTCAAACATACTAGCAAAATGCAAATTATTACTTACATAATTATAAATAATACGATAAATTATAAGATGTTTGATTAAATATGGTAAATATATAAATCTATGAAGGGTGCTTTACACTTTTCGTCAAAGGTGTGTGTATACGTGCACAAGGTATCTCTTTGCAAAATACATTGGTAGCTCTTTCACACTTTAGAGGCTTGGATCTACTCCTCGCATTCAAAAATTAGTTTCATAGCTGAAGGCTATCAATTAAATGCTAAAATATCATGGCAATTGAGGATTGAAAAATATTATATTCAAGCCTGTGATCAATTTTTTTCGTTTATCCGAATCACTTTACATATCTTTAAGTCCAACACTCAATTATGACCATTTTTTTACCTCTATTAAAACGTGGATGATTTCTCTATAACCAACTATCCCATTAATAATATAACCAACAATAGCATACACTTAGGGTCCTTTAAAATTGCTATATGCTTTGTTTCTAGTCCAAGATTGGTTAAAGGTTTTTTTAAATCTACTCTTTTTTTATTTATACTGAATTAATTGTAACTCCTCATTTAAAAAAAATCCTTAAGAGGATCTTGTGGCTCAAAACGGTGAAAAAAAATAAATAATGAATTTGTGTGCACTTTTGAGTAATATATATATATATATATATATATATATATATATATATATATATATATATATATATATATACATATATAAGAGGCCTTTCTGCGACGAATAGAGAATGAGAAGGTTCAAATTCCAGTCAAAGTTTTATTCGGACGTATCTCTGTAGACCAGCGATTCGCATCCGTTCTTGGACTTACTTGGACATATTAAGATGTGAAAATGGATAGAAGAGATTATCTAGTAAGAGAGTGTATAGTGGAGAAAATTGTTGAAAATTTGGGAGAAGAATTTAAATAGAGTTTTAAATATTTTGGTTTTCCTGGTGAAAGAGTAGCTCTGTACGATTAGATTGAGTTTTTTGAAAGTAAGAGTTACAAAGTTCCCTGGTGAATGAGTTTCTCTGGCATTGAATGTTGAAATTTTGGATTTGACTAAGAGATAGATAGATAGTTTCCTGGTGAATGAGTCGCTTTTTCTTCTACGTAACTTCTATTTTATAATGTATGTTGATATTCGTGTTTTTGACTTTACTGTCAATGGCATTCAAGCCGTTGTAGTAGCGGGGTATTTCCGCCACTACTCTGGCTCATAGTCGGTTATCATGGTATGGATTGTCATTTTAAGATTAGGAGTTTTGTAAAGTTAGGTTAGGCTACTTATATGGGTAAAGTGGTCTTTTTTTAAGATTCGGCGAACATTTTGACACTATGCTCGCTATGTAGATAGGTGTTTGCGTTTGTCCGTATTATTTCTCCTCTTTTTTTCCGTGTTCATTTGTTTTGCGAATCATCCCTTTTTTTAACTGGCCCACCACAACTCAGACCCTTCTGTGAATCTCTTTTACAATCACTCCAGATGTGCAAGAACTATTTGCAATTCAACGAATTCTTCACACTCAATCTGCTCGTGACAGACACGCAAGATGAAGAGAAATCCGTTTTCTTTAGCTTTTATAGCCCTAAAGATTTCAGAGAAAACCACTTTGAACATGTGAGTTTAGCCTTTGAAATTAATTACCTCGGCTATGTACTTTTGCCCAAGTGTGATTCTTGATAATCTTCGCCGTGATCTCCTCTATCGTGTTGCCTCCAGCCCAGGAGTCGAGATGTCGGCAAATCACGTCCCTGTGTCAACGTATTTGAGGTAGAATTTGTGGTCGTAATTTAATGAGTTGTATAGGTTCCGTGGTGCGACCAGAGTTGAGGGGGCTTCAGTGTCATCTTGCCCAGCACAGATGGCTGCGTATCCATAAGGGATATCAAGGAGCCTCCCGAGCTCAATGTTTACTTCACAATATATTTTTTTCAAAAGCTTTACTTCTTTCCGGTTTTTTACGGGCAGGTAAAATCCTTAAGGCAATGCGCCTGATTTCCTTCATCTCTCCTTCATTTTATCTAAGGTTGGAATTGGTAAGGTAGGCTGGGAAGCCCATGTTTGAGTGTGCGTGTCTGCGTGTGAATGTATGTAGTGGGAAATCGTCTCTAAAGTATGACCGCATTGAGAAGTCGGATGTTCGTCGTCCTCTTTCTTCGTAGTATCTCCTTTTTTTCTTCACCAGCTCCTTCCGAGGACTTTGATGAAGACTGTGTCTGCCTAATATAGCCTTTTAACCACATAATTAATTGTGTTACTGCAATATTTTTTCTTATATATATATATATATATATATATATATATATATATATATATATATATATATATATATATATATATATATATATTTATATATATATATATATATACTATAATGAAGTATATATCGGTGAAAGCAGCAGATTTTCTAAGCGAATAAATGGACATAAATGCGATATGCAACGTGGTGCCCTCTCCTCGAGTTTATTTATACATATGTCTAATGAAAATCATCAAATTAATATTGATAATGCTAAAATAGTTTATAAGTCTTACAATTATATACATCAAACCTTAATTGAATCGGCACTTATAAAGAAATTGCCAACTTTAATACTTCCGACGGGCAATTCAATACAAATACCTTAATAAGCAATAAATTCATACTTCCGTTTCACAAAAATGCCGACACATTCTTCCTTAGTGCCACTGATTTGTGTGTTTGTACGTTAAGCAGTCGAAACCTGGTTTTGCATATAAAATTACTCCTATTCCTGTGGTTTTATCCATATATATATATATATATATATATATATATATATATATATATATATATATATATATATATATATATATATATATAAGGAGAAGTAGAAGGAAGAGAGAAGAGATCCTACTGGAGGTGACCCCGAGAAAAATCAAAGAGAAAAAAACAAAACAATCATTACCCGAAAAGGACTCGAACCTCAGGCCTCTGGTTATTTAGAATAATTCTCTACCGACTGAGCTAACTGGAAACACAAGCAATGAGAACGAATTTCATTAATTTAACTTTTTCGTTCGTACCTCCAAAGATTACCACCGCTCAAATGAATCCGTGCCTGTAAGGACGGAGAAGATACAGTTGAAAAAGCCCGACATCCTTTCTTTGAACGACCGAAAGCTATCGACTGGTGTAGTGGCGCGCAAACTAGCACACATCCACCGCCAAGCTTAACGCTTGATAACAGTATGTGTGGAGAAGTGACATACAGAAACAAGAGAGAAGAGATCCTACTGGAGGTGACCCCGAGAAAAATCAAAGAGAAAAAAACATTGCTCAACAAGGACTCGAACTTTAGTCACCTGGTTATCTAGACCAGTGCTCTACCGATTGAGCTAATGGGACACGTAATTCACGGGAGACTCACGTAAGGCCTAATTGACTGGAAGCTTTGAAAACGACGAGAAAGCGGGACACTACAAAGTTTCACTTGCAAAATTTCCTCTTCTTTAACCTCGCTGAGCAATGAACGAGGGAGGACTCTAGACAAAAATGAAGTCGACACCCGAGTGATATATGCCTGTCCGTGTCTATCGTCTGTTGGGTGGGAATTATAGCCTTAGGTACGAATGAGCCTGGGTAGAGAGGTGATGCATCGCGTTCGTAGCTGAAAACCGTTGAGAGGCGAAGTAGAGCATACGAGACTAAACGTGGCTGCTAACTAAGATGGAGCTGTGTGGTACTAGTTTCTCAAAGCTTTTCCCGAAGTATTTATACTGCCTCGGCAGAAGCAGGTGGCCAGAGGCCCCCCAAAGTTGTACGGGGATCTCGTTAAACTTGGTGCGGCAGAGGGAAGGGGATATTATCGGCGAACATCACAGGCTCACGCGAAAGTCTTCGACGCGGTAAGTCTGGCGCCGATCAGGTGATGCGACGAGGGAGAGGTGGAACCCAGCAAAGATCATATGACCGCGAAATTCTCGCTTCTCCCTTGGGGCTGTCTTGGCGTGCAGGTGCATCTTTCCTCAGGCGCCACGGGTAGATGTGGGGTTCTAGGGGTGGGGGAACCTTCTCTCTCTTACAATTTGGTTCAGGTGGATGCGACAGTACCGGAACTTGGCCACGGTAAAATTCCCAGGTCATATTGCAGGCGGCAAGTAACCTGGCTTTTAATGTTGAGTAGTCAATAGTTGCCTCTGACAGGAGGGATATGAAAATATCTCTGAGCTGACTATTCAACAAGGGCAATAACTTTGCTACACCGTTCGCCTCAACATCCCAGTGATTCACCTTAAATATCTTCTCAAAGTGAGGTGATATCCGAGCCGAAATCTTCACCTTCCCTAAACAAGGGCAATTTAATAGACGCTGTCTGCTGTACGTCTGTTCTTAAATTAACGGAAAACGTTTCGTTCCTTACCGGACTCATTTGAAATTCGTAGGAACGAATTTTCTTTCTTTCTTCTCGTTCTTTTGCTCTTTCTCTTTCTTCTCGTTCTTTTGCTCTTTCTCTTTCTTCTCGTTCTTTTGCTCTTTCTCTTGCTTCTCGTTCTTTTGCTCTTTCTCTTTCTTCTCGTTCTTTTTCTCTTTCTCTTGCTTCTCGTTCTTTTTCTTCCCTTTCTCTTCTTTCCCTTTCTTTTATTTTTTTCGTTCTGCTCGTTCTTTTCTCTCTTCCTCTTGAACATAAGCCATTAAGTCTTTTCCGTTGACTCCAAGAGATTCACCTTGGGTTTTAAAGATATCGAAGGAAGACACGCTGTCGAGTTCACCAACTTTAAGCGAAGGAAAAAAAATTAAAGCTCAATAAAAGAATATAGCGGGATTTGTCGAATCAGAATTACTCGTCAAACGCTTGAAATACTTATATGCACGAACGGAAGTGCAAATGGGTTTTGCTTGACCCCAAATGAAATTACCACTCATAAAAACAAAAGCAATTATTTCGCACGATGCGAATTTTATCCCGTACGATCACTCGGAATAAATATTTGGGGGTCGAGATATAACGAATCCCTCATTGCGATTGAGAGAAAGCCTCGGCGTCTACCCAAATAACGAAAACAACATACAAATATACAAAATAATTCGCACTGTATCTTTCAATTATGGCAGACAGTATGAGCCTTGAAAGGACAGAAATTACGCTGGTGAATACCGATGATTCACAGTCACCAAAAAAATCACAAAATATATTCACAACAACAAAGGGAACTGAAAAATGCAAATTTGTTTTGCAAGTAGCCTATGCAAAGTTTATTCCTTCACAGTTTCTAATAAACAGAACCAGAACCAAGATTAACCACCAATTAAATATATGATGTTAATAATGAGCAAATATATATATATATATATATATATATATATATATATCCTATGCCGTAGGTCAGGTCAGATTCCGACCTTTGTTCGGATTCCTTGGTGCGAGAGGAGCGAGAAAAGTGTGAGCGGATTAAGCCGCTATGTGGGTTGATAATGACAAAAATACGTAAAGGTTCAATTTTAATGTTGGTCGAAATATTTAACTATCTTGGAGTTTCTGGGATGTCAAAACTGAATAAACAAAATAAACTTTGCTACTATACAACCAATATATACAAATTAATAAAAGGGGTTTCATATAAGTACCTAATCGGATTAGATGTACACGGGAATTGTTTAAAGGGACGCTCGGAATGCGGCTACGAATACCGACAAACTAACAAACTGTCCACTGAATGGGAGACTTGAAGCGCGATTCAGTCGTTCACGGAGCCTAATTAGCGGTAGGCTTTTCACCCGCTGAAGCTTCGATGCGTTCTTAGATGAGGCCGCGTTGAGCGGTATAGCAGGATACACCAGTTTACATCTAACTAAACTGGTGTATAGTTTCTTCTTATTTTCTCGGTTAAGGTTTCTGAATCGCTGTATCTTTTCAAGTTCCGTGTTTGTATATTCAATCATTGTGCCGATGTGCCTGATCATGCCCGTGCTGGCAAGCTTGATTCCGGGTATGGACACACTCGGCGAGTATTCAATATAAGTTGCGTTTAAATTGAGAGGGGCGGTCTGATGTCTTCCAAGTTTGGTTGCCAACGTCTTTCGAAGCACGAGATATTTTCGGCTTCCTTGGCTATAGCTTTGATCATCATTCTTGCGGATCTGGTCCTTTGAACCACGATTTGGGTGACATCGTCTGCATATTTATTGGATGTTGCGCGTTCTTCTTTCAATCGGCTTAGGGATATCCTTCATGAAAATGGCGAAGAGAGTGGGGTTGAGACATCCTCCTTGCGGTACACCGGACAGGAGCTCGAACGCCTCCTATGTGTGCTGCTCGAAGGTGATGACAGCTAGCCTGCTTATCAAGTAGCTGCAGAGGATTTTTTCAGAATGGGGCAAAGTCTCAGTCACGAGATTTTATATTTCAGGCCATCGATCCAAACTTTATCGGAGGCTTTCTTTATATCTCTACAGACGAATTCGATCCAACGCCCATTAGCTCGCCCTGTTGCTGCATATTGAAGCATGTGGACTATGGCTGCCTCCGCGTCGCGGTGCTTTCCAAATCCGTGTTGTTCCTCCGTGTTGTTAGCCTGTTGTTGAGCATCTTCTCCAAAACCTTCCCAACGGTCTCTAGTAATAGGATAGGCCTAACGTTGATGACCTGGTTTGCTGGTTTCCCAGGCTTCGAGATGAAGATCATCTTCTAAGTCATTAAGCCTTCCGAGAAGTATCCCATTACCAGGGACGCGTTGAGCAGGTTCAACAGTTGCCTGATGGTAATTTAGGTAATTTAGCTTGCCACAATTCCACACTGGTGCTGATTTTCTCGTCCTGTGAGTTATCGTGGAGACGATTGAGATTCGCGGCTCCATGAAGACGTTCTTCCAAACCTCGTGGAAAATTCTTTCCTTTTCATAGGAGGTAGCCGCCATGGTTCCGTCTTGAGAAATTGCGGTAGGGCTGTGTGCTCTGGTAGTTCCTTAGAGCATGATGATGGCTGACCAAAATGACTTCGGATTCCTGTCAATGTCTTTTTTTTTCGAATGGATGGTTCCATTTCTCCCTCAGTTTGTGAAATAGCGCAGTGCTAAGCTGCCACCTGAGTTGCTGGACAAGGTGGAAGTCCATGGGCTTTGCGTAGCCTATGTGGAGGATGCGGGCGTAAATATCCTTGAAGCTCTCTTGGAGCAGCCTTTTCTCTTGGGCAGGGGTGGTCGGCAGTTCTGTTTTGAGAGAGATCACAGCTTCTAGTGTGATCAACATAGGGATGTGATTGCTGGACGTTAATGGCCGTGGCTGGACTAGCTGGTGGAACTGGAAGTTGGTATTTGTAAGAGCTACATCAGGTTTGGTGGCCGGCCCTGGGTACAGGAATGTAGGGAAGTCCGGCCCGATGCGTTCTGCGATGTCCCTTCTCAGCAAAAGCGACATTGCATGATTGCGTTCCTGATGCTCTTGGGATAGCGCTTTTCTATTTATACTTTGTGGGTTGACTCGGCTGGAATACTCTATGATTTGCGTGTGAATTCACCTTATATAAGGGCTCGCAATTTTCAAGGGTGTCAGAAGGAAGAAAAAAAATTAAAGATGGACAAATTAACTTATCGTTTTACTAGAAGTAACCAATGAAGGCATCTCCGGGAAAGGGCGAGGATCAGGAAAGAATACTGGAATACCTCTACATATGTACTAATGAAAAAGTAAACTTATATCTTTAGGCCGTCCTGAAAGACAATATTCCTTCGTTAAGAGGTGGTGAATTTAAAAAAAAGAATTAGAATGACATAAGAATAAATATGGTGAGAGACAACAATTACCACCAAGCCCACCGGAGAGAAAATTACGGAAGTGTTCTTCTCAAAACGCGATGTGACCTTCGTCAGGTTGTTTGACTCCCCTAAGCGATCCATAACCATATGTCAGTCCGAACATGACAAGGAGAAGCTGCTCACAAAGACGGCCATTGACTAGCTCATAAATTTGAACCTGGAGCCCATCTGCCTCCAAAATCATGGTGCAGATAACAATTTTCAGTAGAAAATAGAAGAAATTCGAGGAGAAATAGAGTGACAGCAATGATGGGTAAAGGTAAAGAGCATCTTTAAATTCGAAAAGCCAGCAAGATCTATTGTTATATTTACAGGGAACGCCTTCACAAAGAAAGCATTAGAAACGAGCTTTCGAGCCTTCAATCTGAGGATGACTCTAGGTCAGATAGAAAAGGAGACCTTCGTGCATTTCAAAACATGCGTAAAGTGCTTCCAACTGGAGGACCATAAGAGACGGAAGTGCTCCAAAAGGCAAAAACAGGGCTCCGAATGAGCCGATCCCAATCACCTCGTGACTTCTTCCACAAAGGAGCACAAGAAATGCGACAACTGCGATGGAACAGACTCTGTCTTAGCAATGAACTTGCCAAAGAAAAAGGATATAATTAAAACAAAATAGAGAAGATAATCGAAGGAAAGAGGAAGCATATATTTGAGCCTTACCACCAAAATCCAAGAACTCATAAATAGCATGGGCCCCCTCAAGCGGCGACTAGTAACCAGAGCCTAGAGGTGGCGATGGCAATGCTGTTCTACGTACACGCAGCCAACATCGCACAGCCAAGAATCTTTGATGTGCGATACAACGAAGTATTGCAAAAAATGAGACCAAAAGTGACCTTTGGTTCCCGGAACCCCCTCCCTCATGTGAAGAACTAAAGGTATTAAATTTCCAAGAGAATTAAGAAGATAAGCAGCAGCAACAACAAAAGAAAAAGAAAAGTAAGAGGCAAAACATTGGAAAATAATCAAGAACACGCAAACAAAAGATAAACCCGAGAAGGAGAAAGAGGAAACTACCCAACTGTATGTCAAAAAAGAAATCCCCAAACGCAAAAAAAAACAAGTCAAGAGATCAAGGAACTATTCTTCGAATGACCGGAAGCTCGATAAGATCGTGAAAGAAATATGGAACCAAAAGACTGCCCACTCCAACAAACGCGGAAGAAAACACATACTGAAGAAGAAGAATAAATTACAAAAGAAGAGCTCGATCTGAGAATCCTCACGACAAAGAGCATTAAACTCCCCGAAGAATGGGACTGCAAAACAATCCTTAGACGATTAATAAAAGGAATATACAAGTGTCGATTTTCGTCACACCACGACGATCTTATAGAAAAGCAACTATAGAAGAAAAAAATAACATCTCAAAACAGAAGCAAGTTATAAAAACCGACATCTATAACAGACTCGCCAATGGGAAAGGTTAGCAGCAAAACATGAAAAAATTAAAGAAGGGAGAAATAAACTAATAAGGGGAAAAGGGCCAACAAAAAAGTTACTAAATTTAAAGAGATTAGCCAGATCTCTTGGCAATTATGCAAGCCTATGCATATCTAAAACTTCCTTCTATAATACTTTCGACAGTATCATTTTCATAACTACTCTAGGAACTTTACCACTTAGTCGCGAATTATCCCCTCTATTAGAGAATGAAAAGGAAGAAAAGAGGTTTGACTCCAGGAGGGGGGTGATAAAGGAGGAAAGCTGTGGGGAAAGGCCGATGCGGTCAACCAGTTTGTGAGCTAGTAGCCCATTTGTCTGGACGAAACCAGATGCTACAGACAGGCGTTCTCTGCACGCAATGAATGCATCTAAAGGATGCGAACCATCATATCGATTGGAGGGCGTCAAGAGTGGTGGCCGCTAACATGGATGCCAGGAGAAGGAGAAGGGTGACAGTGGCTGCATTCGTTGCGTCCAGAGAATGCCTAAATGTAGCGACGGGCTTAGCCCAGACAAGCGTTATCCAGGCCCCAAACTGGTTGACCGCATCTTCACCTCAAACTTTCTTCCATTATCAATGCCTCTCCTGAAGTGACACGATAACATGCGGCGTTTTATGATAGGATGATAAATGGTTAGTGTATTGATAGTTTCCCATGGTTCAAATCACTTACAAGTGCCATTGAATGGCTGAATGGCTAAATAAGGCTCTGCCACTAGATCGTGCCACTCGGCGCAAAATCCGATGGCAGATGTAAAATCTCCAGGGTGAATAACCATATGTCCCATGGTCATAAGGGTTAATTCATGGCTCAAAATGGGAACAATTGAACTTTACTCCTTTTGAAAAAAAAGCGACGCCTAGACCTGTCGCTTCACCGCAGGTAATAAATGCTCTAGGAGAGAGTAGAGATTAAATTATTTACCCTATACAATCTTAATTTTTGTTATATAGGTTTATAGTTATTTAAATATTTTAAGTTGTCTAAATATTTGATATAAACTAATCACTAAATTAGTCTAGTTATTTTATATTTGAACATATTATTTTGTTCACATAACTTTAGTTATTTAGTCATTTCTTTGTTAAATAAATCCCTTTAATTCACTTTATTATAATCACTTAAGTTTAGTTAATTATTCACATTAATTTTAATCACTTATGTTAATTTTACTTTAGTTATTTTATTATTAATCACTTTTATTCATATTATTATAATCGTTTTAACTTCGTTACTTTTATTTTAATCACTTTCACTTATTTCACTTTAGTTATTATATTATTAATCACTTTGTTAATTTAGTTGTTTAGTCACATTTATTATTACTTTAATTACTTTTATTCAATTTCTTTGTTTTAAGTCACTTTCGCGCGTTTATTTACTTGTCTAGTGCGGATGATTTCTGGCCACTTTTGATTTTTTTTGTATGTGGACATGTTGAGGGTGGAGATGCAGGATTCTGGAATATACATTGCGACTTCTGTCAACAGTCCTCTAACTTCTGGAGAATATGGTTTCTCGAAGGTCTAATTGTAGTACCCCCTAATAATTCCTTGGAACAGCTATCTCTGGTCTCCTTTGGGGGGCCTGCAGAGAGGTGAACCTAAGATACTGAAGGCCAAGCCTTCTCCCTCGAGAAGTATCCCTCTAGCAGAATTTTCTTCTTTTCCATAAGGGGAACTCCTGAGTGTTTTAACACTTCTTCTTCGTCCTCTTCTTCTGTGGTTTGTTGTCCCTTTTGTTTTTGTTCCCTATCTTCTACTTATTGTTGTAGCGTTTTCTTTTTCTTTCCTCTCTGCCTTTTTTCTTGCTGCTTTTTTTTTAGCTATCGCTCTTTGTCTCTTCTTCTTCCGTGGTTTCCTCCTCTCCTGTATTCTTTTGTTGGGGTTTGTTCGTTAGTTCTTCTTTATTCGTATTTTTTTGTTGGAGGTCGTCGAGAAATTGGATATTCAGGACTTCTTGCGTGGTGGGTTAGGCGGGACCACAGTTTCCTTTTTAACCCGTTCACCTGCAGAAGGCGATTAAGTTCTACTGCAAATGTGCCAGGGTTGGCTAGGTTTGCCAAATGTGCAAAGATGACCATAGCCATTATGTCTTTGCCTTCAATGCCATTATCAACTTACGAGCAGTGGTTTTATGATGCTTTTTCCTGGTGTTACCGCTTCGACGTAGGTTGTCAAGGAATAGGTAACCTCTCCAGACAATACGTCTATATATACATATATGTATCTATTGGTTGGGAGTAAAAAGATAAAAGCCACGATAATATGTATATATACAGTTATATACACATATATCCTCTAATGTACGTACGCGTCCTTCGTTACGTACAAGTACGTTCACTTCGTAAAAGAAATCAGTTGATTACGAGTTGCAGTTCAAGGATGTATTTAAAGAGTGAAAACCAAAAAATTATAATTCTAATAAGTCACTAGTTAACATATATATACATACGTGAAATATAGGAAATTTAAATAAGGATAATACTGACAGAATATAGATAATTGGCAATCGGGTAACGTTAATTACTTGTTAATTAGCTTTTAAAGGGGATACTATAAATCAGTTATACAGAAGGAATATTTAAAAGTCGGAATACGAGTCGATTAACGAGAGATACAATCAAGGGTCGTTTCACCTTAAAGGGGGTCACATCTAGGAAGGGAAATCCTTTAGCGAGTCGGCACGGGGGAATAGAGACGGAAAATGGTCGTGATTCTCGGCCGAATAGCCTGATGGTGACGAAGATGAAGGGGGGAGACCAGAAGACGAGTTTAGGATCCTCCTTGAAGACAGACGATGGCACCTCAGCTCCAGAGAAGTGCAACCTCCAAAAATCGAGACTCTGACGCGGCTCGGCGTGAAATCTCACAGGGAAAACTGGAGATCCTTGAGGGGGGTTCCAGAGACGAGAGGAATCCTGGCCAGTCCTTCGGAGATGAAACTATTTGAGGCTTGCTCAATTCTATCCTGTGCTTTAAATGGTTTAGCGAACCATACCATCTTTTTAACTCTATATTTTTTTACCTTTTTAAATCCTTTAATCCTCGGATTAGCCCGAGCCCTCACGACCCTTTCCATTCTCTTTTTATGTCAATATTTTCCGTTTTGTGTATTGTTGTTAGTTATTATTAATAAAACTCTATTTTATTAATGATAGCAATATTATTATCCTTGAGCTCAGTTCCACTTCTTAAGCATATCGAAGATACATAATATTGGCCCGCCAGACATTTACGCACTCTAAAGATAATTAAAGAAGTTCCCTCAATGAATAGTTATATATGGTATATCGTCGAGAGTCCATTCTACGATATATATATATATATATATATATATATATATATATATATATATATATATATATATATATATATTTAAATTTGGTATCAGGCGTGTAAGGTTTAACGCTATATCTTTGCAAACACTGGTCTCAGTCGAGTAAAGCATAGTGTTATTCGTTATAATAATAGAATATAGTAGTTCCCTTTTGTTTTAACGATTGCTATCCCCTTTTTTTGAAACTTAAGAAGCTGGAGCAGCTCAAGGAACTGTTATAATAATTTGTTTTTGTTTTTTTGGTGATTTTAGTCAGTGGTTATTTAGATCGAGAAACCAGGTACGAATAGGTCAGTGCCCATATTTAGGTAGGATAATTTCTCTAGAAGGCATAATTCTTGTTGCAAGGAATTTTAGTTGGTTGACTATTGCGCCTTCAAGTGCAAAGATGACTCAGTTCGAAATCTTTAAAGAGCAAGGAGAATCCTTGGGACTCTCCGGAAAAGAACTAATTGAGTACGTTCAAGAGGAGCAAAGAAAAGAGCGTGAAGAAAAAGAAAAAGAAAGAGGAAGAGAAATCCGACGAGAAGAAAGAGAAATCCAAAGAGAAGAACGAGAAAGAGAAATCCAACGAGAAGAATGAGAAGGAGAAATCCAACGAGAAGAAAGAGAAAGAGAGGAACGGATAAGACAAGCTGAGCTTCACCATCAGATTGAATTAGCTCGTGTTGAAGCAGAGATATGGTCCGCCAGTTCCCGTTCCGAAGCCCCCCCCAAATCTCTCACTAAAGCTCCCCAATTTCAAGGATGGAGAGGATTTCGGAGCATTTTTAGCCAACTTCGAAAAGATCCTCGGAATCAATAACATGGATCTGGAGGCTGAAGGTGTAGCCAGATTACTTCCACTGTTAAATTGTAAATTGCGCGAAATTTTTATATCTTTACCATCTGAGTGTACAATTAACTACAGCACCTTAAAAGCTGAGTTATTGGCCGCTCATAATATGACTCCCGATTTCTACCGCCAAGAATTTCGAGGAGGTCGTATTAAACCCGGACAGACGTTTCGTCAATTCGGATACATTCTTCAGACGAATTTTAAATTTTGGTTAGAATACTCAAAGGTTGATCCGAACTACGAGTCCTTAACAGACTTCGTGTTGCGAGATCAATTTTTGTGGTCTCTCCCGACGGAGATCCGCGCGTTCGTCAAGGATCGTCGGTGCCAGACCTTTAAAGAATGTACCGAAGAAACAGATGTCTATGCCGCAAGCCATAATTTATACCCAAAAGAGAATCGAACTTCTCACCAATCCCCCTACAAGAAAAGAAGGAAGGATTCGTGCCCCTTCACAGGAAAGCCGACGAAGTTTCCGAGCCCCGTAAAACCCTAAAACTTCTTTTCCCAAAACCCTCAACGGGATTCCAAACTCCCGTTAAGATTTCTCCTCCATCTCTCTTCCCGAAGTGACCAATTATATGCTTCACCTGTGGTGTAGAAAACCACATGAGCTGGAATTGCCCCCAAAAATCTAGGCTTAAAAGCGGACCAGCCCACCAAGTTCACCAGATTAATGCACCTCCGGCTCCCCCGGTGGTGCAGACCCAAGCAGAAACTTCTTCCCCCCCGTCAGGCCACCAGGTAAATTTTATTTTTGATAAAACTTCATCGGGAACTTTGAACTTTGAGGAGGGCAGCGTCAACGGCTGCCGAGTATCGACTCTCGTCAGGGACACAGGATGTACGTGTTTCATCGTGTCCGACTCCTCCTCCCCCCAGTTGTCCCTAACCACCCAAAATTTGCGGTGGTACATGACTACCTTGGGCGGGCGAACCAATTCCCCGTCGTTAGATGTTACCTGCAGTGTCAATATTATGATAGCTGGGCTGAAGTCATTTCAGCACCCATACAATTCTGTTCCGTACTTATAGGACAGAGCCCCCAAGTAAGTTTCGACCCTGTGTCTCAGGCCGCCCTTCCTCGAGGCCGAGCTAAGAAAGAAGCCCAGGAGCCCGTCCCCATCAGAACCCCGATACCGTCCGATTTCTCGGAGACCCCTAACCAGGACTTTAGGACGACACAAAAGGAGTGTGAATTACTAACACCCTTAGGCGATAAGGCCCAAGACAAGGACACGGAGACTGTCCGTGGACCCCAAGAAAAAAAGAACCCCCAACGCGCCCATGGAGATACCTTCGTAGAACTGGACGAAACATCGGCGCTTGAAGAAGATTACTCGGCGGAGCCCCTTAATGTAATACAGTTAGTGTGCACCTAACCTGTTGCCGATTACCCAACTCCTTCTCTACCAGGTGAGTCTTTGGAACCCTCTGACCTGGATATTGACGCGCAGCTGACACCACATCAAAAGAGTCAGCTACAAGAACTATTTAAATGGAGTCACCATTTAACCACACTATTAGCTCTTTTCGAGCGACTGCGCGAAAATGGCCTCACCATTGGCCCCAGCAAATGCCATTTTGCCCACGAAACCATCAAATATTTGGGTTTCAAAATAGGACAAAGCCAGTTGGGTCCCTAAGAGGATAAGATTAAGGCAATCGCCGACATGCCCCTCCCGATTACAAAGAAGCAATTAAGATCGTTCCTAGAATCAGCTTCTCACTATCAGCGATTTGTTCCGAATTTCGCTGCAATTTCGGCCCCCCTCAGCCCTCTTCAAAAAAGTAATTCCCCCGATCGTTTACGTTGGAATGATGTCGCTATTTCCCATTTTCATCAGCTCAAGAGTAAGCTCATTCCTGCCCCCATTTTAAAGTTGCCCAACCCGGAAAAATCCTTTGGGATTAAGACAGACACGTCCAACGAGGGCATTGGAGGTGTACTCCTTCAATACGAGGATGACGGAACAAGTCATCCAATTGCATATGCTAGTCGTCAATTATTACCACGCGAAAAGAGATATGCCACTATAGAAAAGGAAGCTCTATCAATTATCTGGGTCATAGACAAATTCAAGATGTACTTGATAGGTAAAGAATTTCAGATAGGAACCGACCACCGTCCGTTAGCCTATATTAGGAATGTGCGACACTCCAACGGCCGAATCATGCGCTGGAGTTTACTCTTGCAAGAGTATCAATTTAAAATAAATTATATAAAAGGTTCCGATAACCAGGTCGCTGACGCACTCAGTAGGAATGCGTTACCGAATAGCGTAGAATAATTGTATTTATAGGATTAGTATCTCCATGTAGGTATATACCGTCTTGTACAACTTAAATTAAGATTCTCTTGTAATATAATTAGTTAATGTATATGTCTGAATTTTGTAACGCTCAATGTCTATTTTTTTTGTATGTATATATATTTGTACCCATTAATTTACGTATAAATTATTTTGTCCCGTATGTACTAATTTTATATCATTTCATTGTTCCATGCCCCTTTTTTTTATTAAGTTATATTAAAGGTTATTTTCCCCTGTAATCTAAAGATCAAAATAATCATATGTATTGAGGTAATGCTAGTTAGGTGCAGGAAGGTACGTTGGTACAAGAAAACGAGTTCCCCACAACGGAGCTCTATCGTTGTCCCTTCTCTCTTTTTTTTCGAAGTGACAACTTCCCCCCGGAATGGAGGGGTGTGATAGAACGGGTTGAGGCAGCGTTAGTTTCAACTCCTATCACATATTATTTAAAACCACGATGCTCCCACGTGCATCTTCGCTTCGAAGCTTGGCGTCTTATCGCAGCCACCGGATGTCGATGTTTAAACAAGGAGGTTATCGTCCCCCCCCATTCACCCCCATACGCCGACCTCGCCAGATTGAGTTAGGCTTATGGGCAGATAAGGCATTGTTGCCAGGCTCGGCTGTGCATTTCCTCGAAGCTCCCACTCCATTGTCCCCTACGCCAAGGGAGTGTCTCGACTATTTAGATGAAAACTTTACCACTAAGAGTAGATTGGAGATCCAGATTTTCGTCGTGAAACTTTACCACGACCCTCTCTCCCTTCGTGCGCCAATGGACCTCGACCTCGAGATTCACCATCACTTGTCCAGAAGGAGGACAATATCCCTTGAGTGCCAAAGGTTCAAGCCTTTCGTGAAGCCAAGTCCTCAAGGCTTCCCCCTCGTTGTTGAGAAAGAGAACAGCGTTAGAACAGCCATTGTTCTTGAGCCCGTAGACAAGAGAGGGTTTTCACCCTTCCCCCTTGTTGTTCAGAGGAGAACAACATTAGAACAGCCATTGTTTTTGAGCCCGTAGACAAGAAACGGTTCTCATTCCCCAGACGCCACGTCAGCGTCATCTTATCCCCCCCCCCTTCGGCTGGAACTCGCCAGCGGACCGAAAATTCCTTCACGTCGCCTTCCACTGCACCACTAGTATAAAATTACGTAAGCCGAACTTTACCTTTGAGTATTTAACCCTTTTGTCAATTCTATCCTGTGCTTTAAATGGATTAGCGAACCATACCATCTCCTTAACTCTATATTTGTTTTACCTTTTTAAATCCTTTAATCCTTGGATTAGCCCGAGCCCCTAAGACCCATTCCATTCTCTTTTTATGTCAATATTTTCCGTTTTGTGTATTATTGTTAGTTATTATTAATAAAACTCTATTTTATTAATGATAGCAATATTATTATCCTTGAGCTCAGTTCCACTTCTTAAGCATATCGAAGATACATAATATCGGCCCGCCAGGCATTAACGCACGTTAAAGATAATTAAAGAAGTTCCCTCAACGAATAGTTATATATGGTATATCGTCGAGAGTCCATTCTACGACACAGGTTATGTTGGTCACTGTGCAGTCTCTTGTCGGGTGCTTCTCGACAGCAAAGCATTTGAACCAGCACTCTCGGTAGATGAATCCCTCTGCTTCAATCTGCTTCGAGGGTATTCTAGGGTAGACCGCCAGGAATCCTTCATTCTTAGCCCTATGGGCCATGTCGATGCTTGAGAAGATGACTGAGGATATTTTGTGCTTTGCCTGACTTTTTAACCTTGGTGATATTTGCTCACTTTTGTTTGTTGTCCAGCTTGGCGTAAATTTCTTCATAGCTGTTGTCCGTATAGAATAAGGGTGATGGTGAGAACGACGAGGGTTTCCTGGAGTATGGATATCTGAAGCCCGATCTTTGAAAAGACTTTTTGTCCTTTTGAGAGATGAGCTTTTCAGCGTCCTCCATCGGGTCGCATATCGTCGCGTAGCCGTTCGTGGTGTCTATTAGCAGGATGAACGCGATGTTTAGGACACCGTAGATGGTTTACATCATGGTCATCCTCGTCGGTGTTTGCCCCCTCCCCCCCCCCCTGATGGCATGAAAGGAGACCCGCTTCTTGTCATAGGGGCCTTCCCCATGGGGCTCCTTCTGGCAAAGGTTCCTTCTCTTCTCCTGATTCTTTCTCTTCCTTATTAGATGAAAAAAGGACTTCCGTTCGCTAGGGTAGTGGCGGTGAATTGTCCAGCGGGTTTTTCTTCAGGGCTTCGCCTTAGCATTTCTTTCTTTGACACCACCAGAAATTGATGATAGTTCAGACTCATAACGAGTGACACAATCAATCAGTCAGCCAAGTGTGTATAGAGCACAGGAGATCGTTTTAGTCAAAAAGGAGGCTTTCAGAAAAACTTAAAAGGGGATAAAAGGCACGTACTTTGGGACGTTGCTTTGTGATGCTGTGATCGGGTGTAGTTATTTGTTAGCGCGTGTGTTTATCCCCGGACCTTGTGTCGAACGTGTT
The DNA here is from genome assembly GCA_963969495.1 of Ceratothoa steindachneri. NCBI lineage: Eukaryota > Metazoa > Arthropoda > Malacostraca > Isopoda > Cymothoidae > Ceratothoa > Ceratothoa steindachneri. Next base: position 170,062,341 of record OZ018321.1, read on the forward strand.
GTTTGGGCGGACAAGTCTTATGTACGTGATAGTTATGTCGTGTGTAGACTGCGGCATTCTGGAATTACAGCGTAGCACTCGAGCGGTAGTTTTCTTTCTCGGGACCATACTTTCATGGTGTGAAGCTTCTTCCACCACTTGTGCGAGTGTTAAGAGTGTTTGTAATGTAACTGTCTCGAGTTGATTTAGTGTGGAGGGTGTTCTGGCTTGTTTTTGAAGTGATGAGGCCACGGGAGGGGTAGAGGGTATTGGGGAGGAGGTGGTTTAAGTGGCAGGAGAAGTGGCAAAGGATGGGTAGCGTATGTCTTGTCTATGTGCAAGTGTTGGGTGTTGCGGCGAACTTTCGTTTTTATGTTCATCAATTATAAAAAATAGTCTCTCACTGAAGATTATTTTCCCCATACCGTTTGCAGCGAGACGCTGATTGAGTATATGTTCGTATTGTCAGTGGCCATCCCTTACAATTCTTGACCCTCCGCTGAGTGGTCTGCAGTTGTTAATGTGGCTTGTGTGTGTAGGCTGTGTTGAGTGTAGTGGATACAGTGTCTGAGGATAGGGATGGAGTGGTAAAGGAGAGGGTGTTAGCAAAAAGAGGGGTGGAGTGTGCATAATGAGGGACAGGAGGATTAGGATCCAAGGGAGGATCGACGGGTGAATGGGTTTCGATGGCAAAAGTAATAGGAGTGGTAGGAGAGGGGGTAGGGTCGTTGGGAGGAGAATCAGGAGCAGCATGTGAAGGAATAGGAGTGACTGGAGAAGGAAGTGAATCGATGAGAAAATAAATAGGAGCGATGAGAGAAGGAATAGAAGCTGAATGAGGGTGAGGAACGAGAAGAGAGGGAATGGGAGGAGGTTGGAAGGTAGTAACAACAGGGGTAAAGGTGGCCGTCGTTGGTTATAGTACTTTCTTGTATAGTGTTTACGTTTACTCGGTGTTGGCAGGAGCGGTGGTTGTGCGTTTCTTTGTTCATTTATAAGGGCAAAACGCATCTCGGGAAAGACAATTTGCCCTAGATCGCTAGCAGCGTATAGCTGATTAAGAGCCTTGGCGTATGTTAGGGGGTTACCCTCAGATATGTCTTTTGCCAGCGCGGAAAGTATGATTTCGAGTTGTGTTTTTTGAGTTATTTTGGTGTATGAGTGTGTTTGTTTGTGTGTAGGTGGCGTCATGTGGTGTGGTGGAACGTGCGACCCCAGGTGCACTGAGAGCAGCCGTATGTTTTTTTTGGCGGTGCGGCAGTGTGATTTCGCTATGTTGTTTGTGCATTGGGTGTAAAAGTGACCTATTACACCGAACTTTGAACAAACAGGCTCGGATTTATGCGACTCAGTCGGATAGCCTGTTCTATAACAATGCAGGCATTGGTGTGAACGTATATTGTGTTGTATCCCCATTTTGTATGTCTGCGTGTGTTTATCAAGGACCTCAGTGGTCTGGTCAAGCAGTGTTTTTGTTTGGGTCTCATTTGTGTAGTGTTAATAAAGCTCAGGATTTGTGTTTGTTGTAGTATAAGTCTTGGACCATGTCCGTGTCGTACTATTCCTTGATGGTGGCGAGTAGTTCTTCTGTGCTGAATTCCAGCCAGAGGGAACTAGTGCGTCGTACTCGTATTTGCTTCTTTGCGTTGGTGCCTAGCGGTGTGGTGAAGTGATTCTTGGTTATTAGAGTATCATGTGCTTGTGTGTAGAATGTCTGGGCGTCATTTTTTGACCTAAAAATTAGTGTCCGCCCACTGTGTGTATTTATAATGTTTGTAATTGGGGATTCAAGTGTGCACGAGAGTCTTAAAATTTCCGTGTGTAGGTTTAGTGAGTGTCTTGTCACGAAGAGCGAGGCGTGTTATTTTGGGTACTTGTATGAGGGCCCCCGCCCCATAGCCGAACACGTCCCGCGAAATGAGACTGGGATGAAGAGTGAATAGTGAGTGTGGAGCTAGTTGGACTTCTTAGTGGGTGCAAAAGCATGGCAGACTTCTTGATTGGAGGGGGGGGAATCAACGATCCCCACTTGAGGGTGCTGCTTCCTCTAACAGATTTTGGTTATTCCAGAGTTACTTCCAGCATACACAGAGACGGTTGTGTAATCTCTCTGTGGTCCTGGCCGGTCCCGCGGGGTAGGTAATGTACCCCCCCCCCGCAGATTGCAACTCCTGCCCAAATACAGGATACCTCTTGACTTCCAGTTCCGCAGGGGTATAGACCACAAAACTCCTTTCCCCGCAGCCTGCAATTGTCTTTCTAAATGAAAGGCAAAGATGCACCGTAGTTATGTGTAGAGTCTCATCCGCGACGCGTATCCAGCAAGGCAGAGAGAGGCAGGGGGGAAGGCTATTTAGGTCATCATGTTTTCTGACGTAATAAAATAACTATTCTCTTAGGGGGAGGATGACTGTGTCAGAGGTAGAGGTCAACCAACAGTGGATGTAAAGGCCGGGTGCTCCTCATCGTGGCCTGCTCTTTGTATGGTTTCGTAGGCCAATTACGTTCTTTTGGGATTTCTGATTTGCTTGCCTCCTGATCCGAAGGCAAGAGGAAGTGCTTGTGTTGGTACAGTGTTGTTCCTCGGAGATCTCGGTCACTGATGTGTAACACAATCGACTAGACAAGACAAGGTAAGATAGGAATACAAAGAAGAGTAGAGGGATTGCTGTAGTCAAGTTCCAGCAAACTAGCAGTGAGAGAGGATAGTTTCGGAAATAACTTAAAAGAGGATTGGAGAAGAGAGATATGACGATGGCTATACACCGGTCCAAAGTATGTGTTGACGTGTAGTTTGAAAATTGAGGTGCTTAACTGGCGAGGCTGGAGTGCAGCTAGGAAGGGTGGACTCCTTTGCAGTTCGATGAGGCTTGACTAGATCGCCGAAACTTGGTGGCTTAGTTGCTTCTACACCTTGGCGCAGTGGTGTGCGTTCATATGTCAGGTAACTTTACGTGATGCTGCTATTTAGAGGAAAATTGGTTCTGGTGGTTGGTGGTGAAGTGCTTTTGGGAAGTTGCATAGTCAGTCAGCAGCGTATTGAATGTGGTGTTCCTGGTTGTATACGGGGTCTCTCTCGAGTTTCCCCAGTTGCCCGGTTAGTCGTGTGAACCTGTAGGTATTTAGTGGTGTGTGTTTATTTGTGTCGTGTAGTGTCGACATTCCCGTGTACAGGATGGGGGCGATAGGTGCGCTACAGAGAAGAATTCTGAATGCGTTGTGCGCTCCTCTGCCATGTGGGGCTTGCGGCCGTTAGTGTAATTGGTGCGTATGTGATTATTGGTCTAAAGAGTGTTATGTACAGATGTATCCCCATTTTTTTACTGCTGAGGTAAAAACTCTTTAGCATGTTGTTTATGCGTTTGGTTTTGGCTTTATATCTTGTTTTAGCGTGCGTGTGAGCGTAAGTACTTGTCAAAGGTTGCACGGAGTATTTTTGCTATGGGTTTTAAAGTTTTATAGGAGCTGGGTATTGTGGGTTGGGTTTGTGTTCGTATATTTTCTATGTTCTGCATGCAATGGTCTTGCGCACCATATAGTGCCACCTGTGTCTTCTGAGAATTAGTGGTTATGAGACACATGTCATCGTATTCTGTCTTCTCGTTGAGTATTATGTGTTAACGGCAAGAATTTCAGGGTGCTGGCTGAAGACGAGAATGATCTTGTCGTCTAGGGCGTGTGCATGTGTGGAGTTTGCTTCTGGATGTGGAGTGTGGTGTATGTAGATTATAAAAATTGTAGGTGCCAGCACACTTCCTTGGGGTACTCCAGCGCGTGGCGTAAATGGGCGTGATATTATGTTATTGTATCTTATGTAGCAATTTATATCTGTAAAGAGCCTTCTGGTGCAGAGAGGCAGCTCCATGTTGTTGCGAGTTTAAAACGGTACCCCTCATGCCACACTTTATCGAAGGCCTTTTCCACATCCTCAATGACAGCGAGTGTATTCTCTCGTGCTTTTTGTATGATGTCGTAAGCTATGATGACCACCGCGCCGGTGGACTAGCCCCCTCCTGAAGCCGTACTGACAGGTGTAGAACCAGTTCTCCTCTTCCAGGAAGCTCCGAAGACGGGTGTCGACCATACGTTCTAATATTTTGCCTAAGTGCTTTTTGAATGCACTAGGCCTGTAGCTGTTTGGTTGTTTTGGGTCTTTGTCTTGTTTGTGGAGTAGAATGTTGTGTGAGGCCTTGAATATTTTCGGAAAATATTCAGAGGCTAGAAGGCGTTTTAGGGGTGTGCTAATGTTCGGTAGATGTTTTTTGGCAGGTGATGTATGATTGTGGTTGGGAGACCGGAGATGCCAGGGACTTGTTTCGTGTGGCTTTAATTTAATGTTTTGTTTCTTCGATGGTGATTGGAGATGTTATTATGGTCGTGTTACCGAGCACTTCCATTGCGATCAAGAAGAGCTGGTTCCAGCTTATTGGTATGGAGCAGGCACCATTTCTTAATTTCCAGAAAGTGCTGTTGTTTGTGTGGTTTGGGTTGACTATGTATGTGTACTTGATCCCAATGGGACCTGAATGCACCGAGGATGTCATCCATGTTTGCAAGCGTGCGATTTTTTTATTTTTAGTTTTATGGGCTTGGGAGAGTCCATGCCCAACATTCTATTGACGCACCCCTAAAAGAATAAGGGGTCAGTGCAACGAGCATCCTCCGGAATGCGAATGATTTCGCCCCACTGACGAAATCATCTAGCAGCATGACTGTAGGATGCAGGCACGGAGGAGTGTAATATTTTGTTGTTATGTGCCTCTGCCATAGTAGATGTTATATATTGTGATGAGTCTTGGTGTATGTATTGAAAAAGTGAAGTGTTTTATAGGTGTGTATGTTTTGCGTGGCGTGTGCGCGTTGCGGGCTGTTTCTATGGTGTCCATGAGAACCTTTGAGTAGTTGTCTAGTTGTGAGGATATGATTCCCTGGAGATCGACGTTTCATGGTGTGTGTGTGGTTATGTGGTTCCCGAACTCTACCCAGTTCGTGTTACTGTATTCGTATAGAGGCGATGTAGGGATTAGTATTGGAGAGGTTGATAGTAAGAGACAGATAGGAATGTGGTCAGATAGTACATGGGGATCCGGGACTATGTGAGTATGAAATCTTGAGAAGTGGTCTTTACGGTGGACCACGTACGTGGAAGAGGTCTCACCGCAAGGGCCGAAGAACCTGCGTAAGGCCGGGCCGTTGTGCCCGCTGCAGAATCATTGCAAGGCACGGACCAGGTATCTTCCCCAATTGTTTGTTGCTTTTGAAAAAAATGTATGAGGGTGTGCGTTTAGGCCCCCAATGAAAAAGAGTAGGAGATTTTAGTTTAGTAGCGCTCGGAGTGAAACATCTATATGTATTTGTAAGCGAGGTGGTCTATAGTGTGTGGCAACTAGGATTGGACCAGTGTGTGTCAATTTTGTAGGCTATGAAGGAGTCGTCTTTTGTGGCTATGAGAGTATGGTGTATATGGCATTTAACTAGGATCGCTGTGCCTAGCTTTCGCGCATGTGGGGTAAGATATGTGTGGTAGCCTGGAATGCGAAGCCTAGTATTTGAGGGATATAATCTGGTAGAGTTCAGGAGTACCCAGTTGGAGACGGTATAGCGAACACCGTGCTAACTGCATACGTTAAGTTGCACTACGCCCAAGCGACCTATTCCGAGTAAGAGCGTAGTGCGCAAGCGGTTGCCTTGCGGTTCCCTACCTTGTGACAGTCGGGCAAGACGCTATTGGGTGCCTTTATGACTTTTACTTGCTGTGATGGGTGGGAGGTTTCTGTGTGAGGACAGGGATGACCGCTTCGTGATTGTCGTGAGGGTGGAAGATAGTGCTGTCTTGTGAGTCTAGACAGGTGTGGGGTGTGTTTTCCTGGAAGAGGGGTTGCTAGAAGTAGGAGTTGGAGTAATTGTGGGCGTAGGTGTGGGTGCGAAGGCCGTTGAAGTTAAGACTGTTGGTTTAGTAGCGGAGGCATGAATTGGGGTGGGGGCAGGAATAGGATTGGAAGGACTCACTAAAATTATGATTTGGGGGGGAAGGCGAATAGTTTTCTACAAATCAAAATATTTTATAATGATTTTTTTTCTTTTTACCCATTAAAATAAAATAGTAAAAATTATAAATAAAATAGTATAAATTATGTATTAGATATATCTGAGAAGTGAAGCAACAATACCTGAAATTACGGAACAAAATAAGGGTGGGTGTATATTGGTTGTTATTAAGTGATTAATGTTATGTTGTTCGCTGTAACAACTTGTTAATAACGTATAATTCCTGAGGAACAGATTGCTGAAATGCTTTTAAGTTTATATAAACAAAGAGGAGCAAAGCCAGATGAAATTTACTCTAGGCCCTTAATTGAAAATATCAGAAGTGTAGCCTTTGTTTGAATAAAACTTTCACTCATTCACTTGAATTTGGGGAGATACCAGATTATTGGAAGGATGTTCATATAGTAACTATATTTAAAAATGGAGTGAGATAGGATGTTAGTAACTCTATGCCTATCAGCTTAACATTAGTAGTACGCAAATTAATGAAAACGATTGCCACATCAAGTTAGGTTAGAAGGTAAAATTATCGTTTTCAGCCAGAGTTGTGAACAGTTTGCCTGCAGAAATGGTGAATTGTGTCACTTAATAATTTTAAGAGCTGTTTAGACAAAAAAAAAATCGAAAGTAGCAATTATCATTTCAATTTTATTTAGAATTAGTATAATTTATGATTATTTTTTATATTAATATTATTATTGATAATTTAAATGGTAACACTTCAGATTCGGGGTGCACGGTAAATGGCGCTATTAGTCGGCTACAATTTTGGGCTACAGCATATCTCTTAGGACGTCAGACGGTAGCGTCAGATGTGAACAATATCGGCGTAATATTTTTTTTGTATACGAGTATATACTTGGATGTTGCGCCCCCCCCCCCAAGTGATTGAGACTCAGGATCATCGCAGGATGGTCCCCCTGCAGTGATATCTTCCCCACGAGCAGTCCCCTTGAATTTACTGGGGTTCCCCCCCCCACAGCTTTATACTGGCAGAACAACCTAACCTAATAACAAACAATTATTACTTTTATAGGTTTCTTGATTAGTTTATGCGCCTCTAAATAATCTAAAAGTTTTTCGCGGTCATGCAAAATAAACCCAAATTAGAATAACAAAAAAGCACATGGAGAGCACGAAAACATAATAACGAAAGAAAAACATTTGCAAAACGGCTCCTATTTATAAAATACGATGTTGCCAGTAAGAAGCTGTTATCGTTAGTAGCAAACAAAAAATACGAAAACAAAACAAAAAACAATAAGACATCAAGAAACCTTACCTAACTTAAAAAAACTATAAAGGAGCAGAGCGCAGATATTTAGTAAATAATAGACTAAAAGTTACAAATCCCCAAAACAACAAAAAAATATAACGCAGTGATTGTCACATCTGACGCTACCGTCTGACGTCATAAGAGATATGCTGTAGCCCAATATTGTAGCCGACTAACAGTGCCATCTACCGTGCGCCCCGAATCTGAAGTATTACCATTTAAATGTCATTATTATTTACATTAATATTATTGTTATTAGTACTATCATTATTATTATTTTTTATGCATAAACTTGGTTTACAATGAAATTTTGCTATACTTATATGTTTAAATTTGACAATTAAATTAGATTACAAATTTATTTGATTCATTCCACTCGAATTGAATAATTGAAGACCACATAATTACTATATGTCAATGGGGAATGGCTTTTATGGTATTTTAGTAAAGTAAAAAAATAAATGTTTTATATTCAGTTAAATTCTTATTGGTTTATATAAATAAAATTATAGCTCGAGTTTATAATAGTTATTGCATGGATAAAGAATTACCACCAATTAATCCTTAAATTTATCTAATTCATAACTTCAAAATGTTGTAAGTTTAAAAAGAAAATTCATACTATTATTTATGATTTGAATAATTTTATTATTATTATTATTACTATTATTATTATTATTATTATTATTATTATTATTATTATTATAGGTTTTAATTTCAAACAACCTCTCCCACAGCTTTCTCTGGTCAGCCTATAATTTCACAGGGTAGATGCTGACCTTCTTCTCAGCCAACCGTCCCGGATCGGGGCTGAGGGGGTAGGGGACAATGTTCCCTAACCCCTGAGCTCAAGTCTGGGAAGGTTGGTTTTTAACAACCTGCTTCATCCCCACCCATACCTTCCTCACATCCCTTTTCCTTTCGTCTTCAAAATCTATCTTTTTTACGCCGTGTTCAAGGTGGAGCCGCCATGCCGATGGCCTGTTAGGCCACCAGGCGAGAGGGGTGGTCCCAAATGGCGGCGCCTGGCTCTGCAGGGCCTGTAGGCACCTCTTGCAGTGCGTGCTACTGTGAGAGGTGGTAAGCGATTGCGTCCCGTAAAACAAAGGGGGGCACCATGCCCAATGATGCAAAAAAAAAACATCTCCCCTTAATTCCCCCTATAATAACGACGGAGCTGCCCTCGGGCAGCTCCACCGAAAAAATGGAGGTCCCTCCCCCTGTGCTTGCGCAGGGGACCCTCCATATTTCTCTAACCGGAGAAGAGGCTTACACCTCTCCTTCGCCTACGGGTGCAGGGGACTCCCCCTCACCCCCTTCTCTGGAGGTGCTTTCGGGCGCCTCTCTTTTTCCAGTGGCAGTCCCCTCTTTTCTTTCCAAGGGGACTGCCAAGAAAGCCAGCAGGCAGCCCATAGCCAACCGCTTTCCATCGAAGTAGCTCGTTAGGGCGAACCCCCTTAGGGGAGAGAGGGAAGCCAGGCCCATTCGGTCGCTTCCCTCAAAAGACCTGCTGGCAAGCATATTGAACCTTGCCGGGGTCATGGCCTGTGCCTCCCCACACAAGACTAGTGACAATACAGCCGCCGGGACCTGCGATCTCTTGGGAGGGGATGGCCAACTGGAGGCCTCTGCTGTGACACACATGGTCCTTGAGGAACCTCAGCCTCAGACTGTAAGGCCTTCTATGGAGGGAAATCCGGGCTAGGCGCCAAAAACCGAACCCGAATCCACCCCTATGCAAGGTCCTCCTCAAACGGATAGGGTCTCTGAGGCAGTACAAGAAAGGGAGGGATCTCCTCCGACAGGGGCCCTTGGACTACCAGGACCTTCTCCATTTCGGGGAAGGACCTGGCTAAGGCCGGTCCATCTAACCTGGGGACTTCTGTCGGCGGAGGCGAGAAGTGGGTTCATTCCCCGCCCTCCTCTCCAAACAAAAGAAGACTAAAAAGACCAAGAAGACTCGGGACTCCTCTCCATCCGCGGGGGCTGCAGGGCAGGATGGGTCTGCTGCCACTTCGGTAGGCGACCAAGCCAAGATCGGCACATCTGGCCCCTCTACCCGCCCGTGTGCGGAGCCCCTGACTAAGACTAAGAACAAAAGTGCACAGGAAGGAGCCTCGATGACATCGGGGCCCCTGATTCAGAGGTTACCTGGCGTTTTCGAGCCTGCTGGCTTCAAGCGCTTCCTCGTTATTCGCTCCACTGATGGCACCATGTTGTCCAAGGACAACATGATCCATCAGAGGAGAGGATTAGCTAGTGTAATTCGTCACATTCGACTGTGACAAGCTCCCTGAGTCAGTTCGTGCCGGTTGGTACCGCTACCGCGTGAAGGCATTCGTGCCACTGCCACGGCGGTGCTATTACTGTTACCGCTTCGGCCATACAAATCGCTCATGTAGACGTGCAAAGTCAGGGTCACCGGAAGTATATGTAAATTGCTCCATGGTCGCACACGATAAGTCCAAATCGTGTGTGGCTAAGTGTGTCAATTGCGAAGAGCCGCACCCTGCTTCTTCGAAGCAATGTTTTGCACATCTCCTTGAGAAAAAAATCCTGGCCGTTCAGGCCCAGGATCGACTCTCATTCCGCAAGGCTAAGGACTTTGTCCTGGCGTGCCCGGCTCTGCCTGGGACGTCTTATGCCTCAATAGTTAGAGAGGCCCTTTCTGCTCCTGGCCCATTCTAGGCCAACGAGCAGAGTTGTTTCCGCGCCCATTCGGAGCCCTTCTGCGGGCTCTACTCAACCTAAGTGCTCCCCTGGTAAAGCTGGTGGCAAAAAGGGTTCATACCCAGCCCCGGCAAAAACCAGGGCTCCCCCCTCTTATCCAAGCGTGACCATTTCCCGTAAGGCGAATCGTCCACGTGCCTCCACCGAGTCGTTAGACTCACAGGAGGCAACACCCCTGAAGGTGATCGCTAGGCCATCTTCCGGGGTTCCTAAAGCTGTCCTCCGCAAGTATGACAGCAATAAAGAAGCTTTGGCTCCTTCGCCCACGCCTAATGATGGAGGGAGTGGCTCGGAGACGGTGGTCCATCGAAAAGAGGGCCCTTCACCTCCAGCTTGCGACGCCCGCTTAAGGTTTCGAGGCGAAGGGAGGAAAAGACTCGCATGGCGAGCCCAACCTCACCAAATAAGTCCTCGAAGGCAACAGCACCTTCAGCGCTTTGTCTGGCCAACAGCGCCCGGGGTTCTGCCCCCGGGAAGCGTACGGCAATTCCCGTGAAGGTCTTTTGTTCGAGGAGGGCCCCCGCGTCTCCTCCAAGATAGGCCTGGAGGTCATATTCCTTCAATGGAATTGCCGTGGACTCCTGACCAACTGGGAGGAGATGCGGAGGCTCGTCTCGTCCCGTCTTTTTGCAGGAGACGAGCTAGGCGCGTGCCCCCTGCCCGCCCTCCCGGGGTATAAGGGTCTCGTGACCACACCACCGCAGGATGGCCGGGCCGGGGGATACGCGGTTTACACCCGGCATGATGTCTCCGTTCTTCCTTTCTCTTTATATACCTCCTTTCAGGCAGTGGCTGTGCAGCTGCACCTACATATGAGGTATACTATCATTTCTGCGTAAATTCCACCGTCAGCTGACTTCGACGCAGGGGTATTCCGCCTCGTCGTGGCACGGTTGCCGAGGCCCTTTCTCTTGTTTGAAGAGATGAACAGGAGGCACCCTCTCTGGGGAGGTTACTCTCTAAATCCCAGGGGACAAGTCCTTGCCAATCTGATCGAAGAGCTTGAGATGGGTGTCCTAAACGTGGATGAGTTTACGCATCACTGTCCGAGAACCGCTTAATTTTCTTGCCTTGACCTATCTTTGTGCTCTTCGGATGCACAGCCTGATTTTGATTCGGGGTTAGGCGATGACCAACATGGTATTGATCACTTTCCCATTCAAATATCATTTTCAGGGCAACTGCCGCCAGAGAGCTCACCTCGGTGGTGCTTGGCGTGGGCGCGGTGGCCTGCATTTCAGGAAATGACTGAATTCTCTATCTCAGTTGAGGAGTATAGGTCGGTAGATGAAGCCGTTAAGTTCTTCTCCGGCAACCTCATCGCTGCGTGCCTGACTACTATTTCTAGCAGTCTGGCCGTTTTGCACGCCTACCACTCCCATGGTGGTCGTCCGAGTGTAATACGGCCCTCAAACAGAAGCGTTATGCCTACATGTGCTATAAGCGCCGCCCGAACGATTTCACTGTCGCTGAATTTCGTCGGACTAGGGCTAGGTTCCGGTATATTTCGGAGCACGCCCGCCGCTCTTCTTGGCGGGCATACGTGTTTTCACTTAACGGGAAGACCCCTTTAGCAGAGGTGTAGAGGCGAGTCAAAAGGATTCGGGAGGGTTCTCGCAGGACCCCCCTCCCGTTCTCCAGGAGAATGGGACCGCAATCTCCGACCCCAAGTCCGTGGCGGAATCCTTGGCGACCGCTTTTTCCGCATTCTCTGGCCGGGAAGCTGCTCCGCCAGCATTCAATGCACGTCGTGATGTGGCGGAAGGCCGCCGGCTGGACTTTACCTTCAAATGCGGAGAACCCTTCAACGACAGGTTTACTGTGAGTGAGTTGCGCTCCGCTCTGTTCTTGTGCGCGGACACCGCCCATGGTCGGGACAATGTCCCGTACGCCATGCTTCAACACCTAAGTGAGCGAGGCATGGCCTTTCTGTTAGATTTGTTCAACAGGATCTGGGTGGAGGGTCTTCTCCCAGGTTCCTGGCGAATCGCTACTGTGCTCGTCTTTCGTAAACCGAGGAGAGATCACTCTACTCCAGCCGGTTTTCGCCCAATTTCTCTAACCTCTTGCGTGTGCAAGTTGATGGAGAAATTGGTAAATGTTAGACTAGCCTTTTTCCTGGACAGCGGAGGCCATCTGTCTTTTGCACAGTGTGGCTTCCGCAAGTTCCACTCCACGTCGGATGCTCTGCTCCGACTGGAAAATGCCGTCTGTGGGGCTTTCCTTTGTACACAGCACTACGCCACGGTGTTTTTCGATCTGGAGAAGGCCTATGATACCGCATAGCGATACGGTATCATGGAGACTCTCCACACGATGGGGGCGAGGGGACGCCTTCCAGTCTTTATATCTGAATTCTTGCGGGATCGTGGATTCCGCGTACGGGGGGGGGGCTCTCTCCGTTCCAAAGGAGCAGGAAGAGAATGTGCTGCAGTGAAGTGTCCTGAGTGTCACACTCTTTGCCCTGAGCATCAACGGCATCACCTCGGTGCTGCCGGAAAATCTTCTCGCTACGCTCTACGTGGACAACCTTACGATCTCTTTTGGCGCGGTCACGATGCCAACTCTAGAGCGTCGACTCCAACAGGCATTGAACCGCGTCTCTCGCTATGCCGAAGCGCACAGGTTTCAGTTTTCTTTGGCCAAGACTAAGGTGGTGCATTTCTGCCGCCATCCACGGCTCCACCCCGACCCAGATTTGTTTCTTAATGGGGTACACCTGGATGTGGTTGAGTCGCACCGTTTCCTTGGTCTGGTATTCGACCAACGCCTCTCATTGGAGGCTCATATTCTCAGCCTTATGGTCTCTTGTACCCGCGCCATGGATATTCTTCGTTCCGTGACGTTCAGCGGTTGGGGCGCTGATAGGGCTACTGCCCTACTTTTTTATCGATCCTTTGTCTGTTTGAAGCTCGACTACGGATGCGAGTTTTATGCATCCGCAACCGAGCGTTTATTGCGGAAGGTGGATTCGATCCACCACACCGGCCTTCTACTTGCAACCGGTGCCTTCCTTACTTTCCCCATTGAGAGCCTGTTGGTCGATGCTGGGGAGATGCCACTCGCTCTGCGCCGCGTGCAGTGCATCACTCGCCTGTACGCGTGAGCACGGCGCCTCCCTCAGTCGCCAACAGGTTTCACTGCATTCGCAGCTGATATCGACGGTGCTTATGCCGCCGAGAGACTCCAGTCATACCCTAAGCCATTTGGGTTTAGGGCCAGGAAACTCCTTTGAGAGGTAGATATAGCTCTCGGGCCGGTGGCGCACCTGTTTCTGCCCAGGACGCCACCCTGCAGGGTACCGAATTTGGCTATTTGTCGCCACGCCTCTGCTCCCAAAGCTTGTACGGTGCTGGGAGTATTGCGTTCGACCTTTTTGGAGCACACCTCGTGTCACGCTGGAACCGTGCCAATGTATACGGATGGCTCCAAGTCCCAAGAGGGGTTCGGCTTCCACGTTTATCCTCTCTGTTTGAAGTCAGCGGCGCTCTGCCAGGCGCTGCGTCTGTTTTCACGGCCCAGCTGGTGGCAATTCACCACTCCTTACGGGAGATTACGCGACGTGCCCGTTTCGGAGAGTGGATTGTGATCTACATATAGCGACTCACAAAGCGCCCTGAGTGCTCTCGGGGCATTGAAATCTCCGCATCTCCTGGTTCGCGATATCCGTGGTGCCACGGTTTTAGCGAGCCGGGCAGATGTCGAGATTATCTTCCTCTGGGTTCCTGGACATGTATGAATTGCGGGGAATGAGCGCGCCGATGAAGGCACCAAAGAGTGCGCGAGGACTCTGCGACCGGCCCAGTGTTTCGCACTTCCTCACAACGACTACATGGCAGGAATACGGGTAGCTCTTTAGACTGCTTGGCAAAGAAGATGAGAGACGGTCGAAGGGAACTTAAAGTTGCGTGTGATTGCGCCACGACTGTCCCCATGGACCTATCCCCAAATGCCGCGACGGCTTTAGGTCGCTTTCTGTCGTCTCCTAATCGGACACACTCATGTGACGCATCGCTATTTGCTCGAGCGCTTGCTTGCGCCCTATTGCGACGACTGCGTTGTCCCCCAGACTGTTCGGCACATTCTTGTCGAATGTCCCAGTCTGGGTGATCTTCGCGCACGTTACCTGTCCCAGTACCGGGATGAGCGGGGTCGTTACCGCCTGTCCCTTGTACTCGGGACGAGTGCATTCACATTGACTGGTGGACTTGTTGACTTCGTGGGGGAGGCTGGGCTCCTCCCTATTATTTAAGCATGGTTTGTTTTGTTTTGTTTTTTGCATTTGTTTTTTTTTCTTTTATGTCGCACGCTCCTGCGCCGGGGGGACCTCCCCTCGACGCACCAGCTTGCTTCCTTTCCCCCTTTTTGGGGTGTGTTTTTTGTCTCTTTTATTTTAAAGTAGCCTAGAACTAGGCCAGTTTTAATACGGCGACTAATGCCCAAGTAGGCCGTCGCCCGATGAGCTCTTAAAAAAAAAAAAATACAAATAATATATATATATCAGTCTGTTGCTTTAGTAAATTGCATATATTTTTTCAGATTGTGCGTGCAAACCATGTCAACTCAGAAGTCTGGGGCTCAAAAACGAGAAAGCTACATGAAGATAATGAAAAAAGATGACTGCAAAGTCTACTTCAAGTATGTGTAAGAAAGCTTGTTGACATTAATACAGATCTCGAACAAAGATCTGAATGACAATGTGTTGAAATTGCTGAAGTAAGTCAGATAACTGAAGATGACCAAAGAACAGAAGTGGCACCTGCTGGTACGGTATTCATAAAAAGGACAAATAAAGCTGCGCTTCCTGCTGCAAGTACAATGACAGGCCGTATGTGGGTGTTGATATTGGTGTTCATGAGAAATTAACAACGGAGAGAGTTAAAAAAGGGGGCAGAAAGGTCAATCTCAATTTCCCAAACTTCATTTCCACGTAACAGTAATCACAAGCATTCCCTGAGAGTACATATACTCTCAGTACAAAATCAAAATGGGGAAATTTCAAGACGAGATTGGCTGGTATGGAGGAGAGAGGCAGAGCATTAAGAGGATCTTCGCAAAGAATTGGAGATGGAAAAAATGGAAACTTTGGGGACTTGGTAGAGCTCTTGTCTCGGTGGGAACTTGTTCCCGAAAGAATGTGCTAAAGGTGAAGGAATTGAATAGAAAGGAAGGAGACTACAGGTACACTATCTGTCAGCAGAAACTCAAAACGAATTTGTTGCAAAAAAAAATTCTTTGAACGAAGCTGCTCGAAATACTTTGCAATTATGGTGAATGCGACACCAGACTCCTTTCATGTTAAGCAAACAGCCTTAATACTACGATATCTTGTGAAAGGCGATTTTATATATGTTATCTAGGAGCGATTTTTGAAGTTTGTTGAATGCAGTAACAAAAAGAAACGATATTGCGAAAATGATACTGGAAACGTTGAAAGAGAACAACGTCCCTTTCTCAGTCTCATGGGGCAAAGCTACGAAAATGGTTCCAATATTATAGGAAAATACAAAGGGGCACAGGCACGTCTTCTGTTTGAAAATGCTTTGGCACTCTTTTCACTCCGTGGATGCCATACTTTATATTTATGTGGAAAAGACTTTGCCTAATGTTGCTTTGAAGCCATCACCTTTTTCAGAACAATTCAGACAACATACTCTCTTCAGATCCAGTCCACGACGTTGGGAGATTCTTCGAATCAGTTTGTGATAGAACGAGTTGAAGCTGCGTTAATTTCAACTTCTATCACATATTAATTAAAACCACGATGTTGCCCACGTGCATCTTCGATTCGAAGCTTGGCGCCTTATCACAACCACCGGATGTCAATGTTTAAACAAGGAGGTTATCGTCCCTCCGTTCGCCCCCATACGCCGACCTCGCCAGATTGAGTTAGGCTTATGGCCAGATAAGGCATTGTTCTCCGGCCCGGCTGTGCGTTCCCTCGAAGCTTCCACTCCATTGTCCCCCACGCCAAGAAGATGTCCTGGCTATTAATATGGAAACTTTACCACTAAGATCAGATTGAAGATCTAGATTTTCGTCGCGAAACATCACCACGACCCTCTCTCACTTCGTGCGCCAAGGGACCTCGACCTCGAGATTCACCATCACTTGTCCAGAAGGAGGACAATATCCCTTGAGTGCCAAAGTTTGAGCCTTTGCGACGCCAAGTCCAAAAGGCTTCCCCCTTTTTGTTCAGAGGAGAACAGCATTAACACAGCCATTGTTCTTGAGCGCGTAGACAAGAGACGGTTCTCACCCCCATCCCCCCCTGTTGTTCAGAGGAGAACAGCATTAGAACAGCCATTGCTCTTGAGCCCGTAGACAAGAGACGAGTCTCACCCTTCCCCCTTGTTGTTCAGAGGAGAACAGCATTAGAACAGCCATTGTTCTTGAGCCCGTAGACAAGAGACGGTTCTCACCCCCCTTTGTTCAGAAGAGAACAACGTAGAACAGCATTGTTCTTCAAGCCGTTCGTCGAGAAACGGTTCTCCTTCCCAAGACGCCACGTCAGGATCCTTTTATTCCCCGTCTTCGGCTGGAACTCGCCAGCGGACCGAAATTCCTTCAAGCCACCTTCCACTGCACCACTAGCGTAAAGTTACGTAAGCCAAACGTCACCTTTGAGTACTTAACCCTTTTGTCAATTCTATCCTGTGCTTTAAATGGTTTATCAAACCATCCCATCTCTTTAACTCTATATTTGTTTTACCTTTTTAAATCCTTTAAATCCTCGGATTAGCCCGAGTCTCCACGACCCTTTCCATTCTCTGTTTATGTCAATATTTTCCGTCTTGTGTTTGTTGATAGTTCTTATTAATAAAACTCTATTTTATTAATGATAGCAATATTATTATCCTTGAGCTCAGTTCCACTTCTTAAGCATATCGAAGATACATAATATCGGCCGCCAGACATTAACGCACTCTAAAGATAATTAAGGAAGTTCCCTCATCGAATAGTGATATATGGTATATCGTCGGGAGTCCATTTTACGACACAGTTACTTCACAACAAGTCCGATACAAGATGGTCTTCGAGAATAGATTGTGTAAAACTATTTACAGCCAATTTTACCAGCATTCAGGCTGCACTTGAAGAACTGTTAACATTGAATCTGATACCTTAAACAAGGACTAAAATACATGGCACTATTAAGTATGTCTCGTCGTTTACTTGTGTAATTATGTCAGCCATTTGGTTTAAGATTTTTACACCATTTGACATCTGCAATAAGATTTTGTAAGCAAGACATGCTACAGTTGATGTTGAAGTCACAAAAGTCAACGAGTTGATAGCAAGTTTGAAAGATCTTTGTGGGAACTGGAAGAAAATCTGGAATGTAGCAAAATATGTTTCATCAAACATGGGGATTGAGGTGAATCTGAATGTGAAGAGACAGGAAAAGAGAAGGCGATTCTATGATGAAAAAAGCCCGGATGCTGATTTCACAGAAGTGAATGAAGATGATGATTCTATATGAGAGGCAATATTCAGGAAATGTGTTTTTTACAAAATCTTCGAGAACGTCATTGGTGGCTCTACTCTTCGGGTTGACGCTTCAAGAAACTTGTCAGAAACCTTTTCGTTTCTGTGGAACTACATGCTACTTCCTGAACCAGAAGATTTAGAAAGCTGGCGACAAAGAGCAAATACAAGAATGACATCAATAGTGAACTCATTCAGGAAATCGAGTACCTCAAAATGATGCACCAAGGCAACTTTGGAAACATTCCATTGAAACCTTTAGATTGTCTGAACAAAATTACGGAATTACAGCTTGAGAATATATTCCCGAATATTTGCATTACGCTTCGTATTTTTCTGTCCATCCCTGCAACTGTCGCTTCAGCTGAACAATCTTTCAGTAAACTGAAAATTGTTAAAAACTATCTGCGTAGTACTATTGCGCAAGACCGAAAAATCCAATTTGATGATGTGATCAAAGATTTTGGTGCCAAGAAAGCTCAAAAATCATTATTCAGTATATGATAATTGTTTTAATATATTTTATTGTCCATTGCACAGGATAGCCCAGAAGTCGCGCTACTATTAAAAAAAATTGCTACTAATGATTTTTTTCGCTCTGCATTTTATGATTTTTTTAAGTTAAGAAATTGGTTACTAATATACAGTATGAACACATGCAAAAAGAAATAAATATTTTCAATCATGTAAAATAAAGTATATACTAGTATGTGCCTTTTGTTTTTGGAAACTTGGGAAGGGGGCCCAAATTTTGTCTTGTACCGCTTACTATCTATCTTCTTAGCGGCCCTGGTGCGTGAGTAGTATATATATATATATATATATATATATATATATATATACATATATATATATATATATATATATATATATATATATATATATATATATATATATATATATATATATATATATATATATATATGTGTGTGTGTGTGTGTAGGAAGTGTTTGTGTACTGCATGTACAGGCGATGTATTTTAGGGATGCATGTGTGTGAGTTCGGGTAGTGTGTGTGTATTCGAACAGTGTATGTGTGAGTTTAGGGGGTGTACACGCTAGGCGTATGTGCAGGGAGGCAGGGTGTGTTGTGATCTCCGAGGCGCTGCAAGTGGCAGCGAAGGATCTCGTGAAAGGGTGGGGGCAGGTATGGCATGTGTGTGTTCGCAGGGAGAAGGGGTAATGTGGTCTGCGCACCTCTGAGATGGCCATTGCGCCCTTTTCTGTGAAGTAGGTGCATTTCAGATTTACTCCGGCGTGATTACCGCCGCAGTTGCGGCGCAGGATAGTTGAAATGCTGTAGGTAGTGTAAAGGTGGCCTTTTACACTCATTTTGAGCAGATCTGCTCTGCTAGGAGTATATTTGTTATGTGTCCCGACTTGTAGAGGCAGAGGCACCTTTGAAGGCGTATATTATGTTGTTTCTCAATTATGTGTGTGTATTCACAGGACTTTAATACCAAGGTTAATTAGTTTATCGCCGTGTTTTTCTAAGAGTGTTATGACAAACCATTGCTTGGTGCGGTTGTAATGGAGTTCCTTGATCGCCTCGGTGCCGTTCGGCAAGGAGGTCCTCATTTGTGAACGCCAACCACAGTGGTTTGGTGCGGCGTAGTCGCACCTGGTGTTTCCGTGTGATTGAGTCTGGCAGTAGCGTGTGTTGTTGCTTTGCTTTCAGTGTTGTTTGAACGTTTATGTGAAATTTCAGGGCGGCGTCAGACGCCCTGAATATGAGTATTTGCGCTGTGGCTGTGTTATTGATGTTTGTGATTGGGGTGGCAAGTGTTTTTGAGAGTCTGAGTGTTGTGTGTATGTTTTGTTGTCTGTGTTTCTGAGGCGGAGAGTGGTCTCGCCGCTCATGGTGTGTTGATTTGTATGCGTGATGTATGATTTGAGGGTGAAGACTTCTTTAACTCTTGTTGGTTGGGATTCCCCGCCCCACTGATAACTGCCCCATGAACATGACTCGGAATGTGATGATTTGTGGTTACGTGAGTATGGTCCTAGATGGACTCCTCAGATGGTGTAAAAACATGGCGGACTTAATGATGACTGGTGCCAGAATCGAGTGACTTCAGTCGGAGTGCCGCCCCTTCTATTAGGTTTTTAGTATTTCTCAGTTACATCCGAAATAGCATTGAGACGACCTAAGAATCTTGAGCATCAACATCAACCGATGGACGACTAAAATAGTGCAGTACGCCAACATTTTTAGAAACATCGATGCTCATATGATATTACTTTCGGAACACAGATTCAACACGGATATTGAGGTAATCAAGATATGGAACTATGAGGTGTTGGCAGTGAGCCATTCTCAACAACCCTACGATGGAGCATACATTACAGTTAAGAAGGTAATAATATTCAAAAAATTACGCAATCTAGGGGAATCTTATCTCGCCATAGAGGTGGAAATGAGCCTTGGTAAAATGTCCATTGCCACGGGATACAAACCCTCCAGGCCTGACTATTTACCTAACCAGATGATCACGAGAATATTCGGGTTAAGGGTCCCCGCAATTCTAATGGGGGATCTAAACGCACGATGTGCTGATTCCAGATATACTCGTACGAATAGGATACGCCGCTGCTTGAATATTCTCTTCGACAGGAACAACGTCCAAAGAATGGGCTCTTACTTTCTGACCTCTATCACGAAAAGAAACGTCACCAAGCTAGATATTTAATTGGCGAATTTCCTCGTCCCTTACTTTTATCAAATGATCAATGAAGTGATTCCTTGTAGTGACCATATAGAGAACAACTTACAAATAAATGTGAGAAGAATTATAACGGAGAATTGGGATAACTACGAGTGGTTGCAAAGAAGCTACATTCCAGCGGGCCTCGACAAAGCAACGCTTTAAGAAATAGATGAGGAAATGCAACGAGTGGAGCCACATATGATCGAGGCAGAGAGAAAGCCTATTCCCAAAACCGCCTACCGAACAATTCCTGCATATAAATTAACCGATTGAAGGAAAGGCTTACACCACGAACTGAAAGAATTATATCGGATAAGCATCACCACGGGACCTTTCTATGAAGCAATGTAATGTACAAGAGAGATAAAAGAAGAACTAAAGATGCTAATATACGAGCAACAAGAATAAAAATGGAATGAAGCTGTCAAAGAACTTGATAGTGAAGTAGGCCCAAAGGAATTCTGGGCAAAGATTATAAGAATGAAGGAAGCCTCAGAATAAAAGAATTGAATTGGAAGACGCCAACGAGCTATAAAAACAGGAAAATGTAATAGAGGAGATTTTCAAAGAACACTGGAAACAGATATTCAGAATCAGTGAGGAAGAAAGAAAATGAATACATTGAAATTGATTTTTAAAATCAAATAATAGCCGAGCTCAACGCCAACATCGAAACGACGCATCTGAAATACTAAGTAAATAGAGGAGATGAATAAGGGAAGAGATTGACACTAGAAGAACTAGAAAGCGCGTTCTATTTCTTTAAACAAAAGGAACCAGGTTGCTCCGGGTTGAGGAAGCTCTACTTCTTCAAATCGCCGATATGCGTTAGGAAAGCTATGCTTTACATCTCCATTGCCTGCTTAAATATAGGCTACTTCCCGACGCATGCCATACGACTAAGATGTTTTCATAGCCAAGCCTGAGAGACCGCCGACGAGAAAGGAGAGTTATCGCCGAATATCCCATCTGGAAATTAGGGGAATCTCTTCAAGATTATAAATAGAAGACTCCTCGAACACTTGGATAAAAATTCGCTTATGAATAAACATCAATATGGTTTTAGAAAGAAAAGGAAGAAAAATCGTAGCTATATCGACATCGTATGCAGGAACCTATCAAAGACATTCGATAAAATATGGCAATATAAGATCCTCCAGCTAGGTTAAAGTCAAAAGCTTGAAAAGTTTCTCTGTGACTATGTCATGGAGAGGTTAGCTTAATTTAGTATAAGTCACACGGATGAACCCACCTTTTCGTTACAGACAGGATTGCCTCAAGGGGGGTCTCTCAGCCCGACCTTATACTCGATATATACAGCTAACGTCCCAAAACCAAGCAAACCCACTAGCCTGAATATCCAGTTCGCAGATGATATGACCCAACTCTTTGTTTCTAGATATCGCAATGCGCCAATGTAATCTAGCCTGACTGCCGAAGAAATATGGAACATCAATGAATATGAAGCAAAATGGAGGATCTGAACTAATAGTAACAAATTCAAAATTGTTTCATTAGGAAGAATAAAACTAGCTGAAGTGAAAGTGGAGGATACACGATATCCTTACACGAATGAGTCCAATTACCTTGGGTTGAAGATTATTTCTACCGGATACAAGAAGCACGTCCCAGAACTGATCCAGAGAGTGAAATTGGCTGTTAGAACACTCTATAAATTTAGGAATCTGAAAACAAAAACAAAAGATAAATATACTTGGTGCTAGCAAGATTAACCCTTATCTATCCACCACCTCTCTTTTCAGGGTTTCAAAAACTGCACGAAAAGAGTTGTAGAGAATAAAAAACAAATGGATGTACTCGTACATTGTAACTGGTCCCCGTAAGGGGCGTGGCGATTTGCCATCCTGGCCACCGTGCTGACGGGATCCAGCGCTCCGACCGGCCCTAGCTTAGCCTCTATTCCTTCCTTCAGATAGCCTGTATTTCTCCCCTACTTAGTCGCTTTTCAAACAACCTCTCCCACATCTTTCTCTG
The DNA here is from genome assembly GCA_963969495.1 of Ceratothoa steindachneri. Lineage (NCBI taxonomy): Eukaryota > Metazoa > Arthropoda > Malacostraca > Isopoda > Cymothoidae > Ceratothoa > Ceratothoa steindachneri. The sequence continues at coordinate 170,084,564 of OZ018321.1, forward strand.
GTCAGCCTCTAATTTCACAGGGTAGATGCTGACCTTCTTCTTAAACTAACCGTCCCGGATCAGGGCTGAGAGGGGAGGGGACGACGTTCCCTAACCCCTGAGCTCCGGTTAGGGATGGGTTTTTTTTAACAACCTGCTTCATCCCCACCCATACCTTCCTCACATGCCTTTTTCTTCTAAATTGACTGTCTTGATTTTACGCCGTGTCTAAGGTGGAGCTGCCATACCGATGGACTGCCAGGCCACCAGGAAGGAGGGGTGGTCCCAAATGGCGGCGCCTGGCTCTGCCGGGCCTGTAAGCACCTCTTGCAGTATGGGCTACTGCGAGAGGTGATGCACTATTGCATCCCGTGTAAAAAAGAGGGCCACCATGCATGTATGCAAATCAAAAACGGAAAATATCGGCCCAATTTTCCTTTCTCATTAATGGAGCCTCGCTCGGGTGGCTCAATCGAAAAAATAGAAGTCATCCCCCCCTCCCCTGTGCTTGCGCAGGGAAGCCTCCATACTTCTTTAACCGGAGATTGCGCTTACTGCTCTCCTACGCCTACGGTTGTAGGGGACTCCTCCTCACCCCCTTCTATGGAGGTGCTTTCAGACACCTCCCTGCTTCCAGCGGCATTACCCCCTTTTCTTTTCAAAGGGACTGCCAAGAAAGCCAGCAGGCTTTCCCCATCGAACGGCTCGGTAAGGCAAACCCCCTTAGGGGGGGAGAGGGAAGCCAGGCCCCTTCGGTCGCTTCCCTCAAAAGACCTGCTGGCAAGAATTTTAAACCTTGCCGGAGTCAAGGCCTGAGCCTCCCCACACAAGACTGGTGACACTGCCAAGGGGACCTGCGATGTCCTGGGAGGGGATGGCCAACTGGAGGCCCCTCCTGTGATAGAAATGGTCCTTGAGGAAACCCATCCTCAGACGGTAGTGCCTTACATGGGAAGAAGTCCGGGCTCGGTGTCACACACCAAACCCAAAAACGCCCCTATGCAACGACTAGGGTTTCTGAGGCAGCACAAGGAGGGGAGGGATCTCCTCCAACCGGTGCTCCTACCACTACCAGGACCTTCTCCATTTCTGAGAAGGATCTAGCTGAGGCCGGTCCATCTGGCGTAGGGGCTTATGCCAGGGAAGGTGAGAAGCGGGTTCATTTCCCGCCCTCCTTTCCTAAAAAAAAGGACGAAAAAGGCTCGAGGGTCCTCTCCATCCGCTGGAGCTGCGTGTACGGATGGGTCTGTGCCACTTTGACAAGCGACCAAGCCAAGATCGGCACATCCGGCCCCTCTATCCTCCCGGGTAGGGAAATCCTGAATAAGCCCAAAAGTGCACCGGAAAGGACTCAATGGCATCGGGGCCCCTAATTCAGAGGTTACCTGGCGTTTTTGAGCCCGCTGGCTTCAAACTCTTCCTCGTTATTCGCTCCACTTATAACACCATGTTCGCCAAGGGCAACATGATCCATCAGAGGAAAGGATTAGCTAGTGCAATTGGTAGAGAGCCGAAGGTGACCCGTTTCTTGGACGGGAGCCTGCTTGCGAATGCAGCGAATCCCGTCGAGGCGGCCAAGATAAGTGCTCCTCGGACACTTCATGGCTCCCGATGAGTGTGACGCCGCACTCTACCATGAACTTTGTCAAAGGAGTAGTTTATGCGAGGGAACTCGTTGACTACTCCATTGAGGACATCACCCTAGAGCTTGCTGACCATGGGGCGGTCAAGTTCAAACGTGCGATGAGAAAACAGGAAGGGGCCTCGAGACCCATCCCTACACTCTTCGTCACGGTAGACTGTGACTGTGCTGGTTGGTACCGCTACCGCGTTCAGGCATTCGTGCCACTGCCGCGGCGGTGCTATTTTTGTTACCGCTTCGGCCATACCAAGACGTGCAAAGTCGGGGTCATCCGACGTTTGTGTAAATTGCTCCAAGGCCGCACACCATAAGTCCAAATCGTGTGTAGCACCCCGCTTCTTCGAAGCAATGTGGTGCATATCTCCTTGAGAAAGTAATCCTCCCGTTCAGGCGCAGGATCGACTCTTAATCCGCGAGGCTAAGGACTTGGTCCTGGCGTGCCCGGCTCTGTCCGGGAAGTCATATCCCTCAATAGTTAGAAAGGCACCCTCTGCTCCTGGCGCATCCAGGCCAACGAGCACGGTTGTTTCCGGTCCAGTCGGAGCCCTTCTGCGGGCTCTACTCAACCCGGGCGCTCCCCTGGTAAAGCTGGTGGCAAAAAGGGTTCACACCCAACCCCGGCTAAAACCAGGGCTACCCCCTCTTCCCCCAGCGTGACCATTTCCCGTAAGGCGAAATGGCCACGCGCCTCCACCGAGTCGTTAGACTCACAGGAGGCAATACCCCTGAAGTTGGTCGCTAGGCCATCTTCCATGGTTCCTAAAGCTGTCCCCAGAAAGGAGGACAGCAACCAAGAAGCTTCGGCTCCTTCGCCCACTCATAATGGTGAAGCGAGTGGCTCGGAGACGGTGGTTCCTCGAAAAGAGGGCCCTCTGCCTCCGAAGCCGCAACCTCCGCCTAAGGTTTCAAGAAGGGGGGAGGATAAGACTCGCATGGCAAGCCCAACTTCCATCAATAGGTCCTCGAAGGCTACAGCACCTTCAGCGCTTTGTCCGGCCAGGAGTACTTCCTCCGGGAAGCGTACGGCCATTCCCGTGAGGGTCTTCTGTTCGAGGAGGCCCCCCGCGTCTCCTATAAGCTAGGCCTGGAGGAAATATTCCTTCAATGGAATTGCCGTGGACTCCGGACAAACTGGGAGGAGCTGCGGAGGCTCGTCTCGTCCCGTTCCCCGTTAGCTATCTTTCTGCAGGAGACCTTGCTAGGCGCGTGCCCCCTGCCAGCCCTCCCGGGGTATAAGGCTCTTGCGACCCTAACACCACGGGATAAACGGGCCTAGGGATGCACAGTTTACACCCGGCATGATGTCTTCGTTCTTCCTTTCTCTTTAGATACCTCTTTTCAGGCAGTAGATGTGCAGCTGCACCTGGATAGGAGGTATGCTATCATCTCTGCGTACATTCTATAGTCAGCTGACTTCGACGCGAGGGACTCCTGCCGCGTCGTGGCACGCTTGCCGAGGCCCTTTCTCTTGCTAGGAGATCTGAACGGCAGGCATCCTCTGATCAAAGAGCATGAGATCGGTGTCCTAAATGTAGATGAGTTTACGCATCACTGTCCGAGAACCGCTTCATTTTCTTGCCTTGACCTTTCTTTATCCTCTTAGGAGATGAACAGCCTGATTTTGATTAGGCGATGGTCGATGACCTCCATGGTAGTGATCACTTTCCCATTCAAATATCATTTTCAGGGCAACTGCCGCCTGAGAGCCCACCTCGATGGTGTTTGGAGTGGGCAGGGTGGCCTGCATTTCAGGAAATGACTGAATTCTCTATCTCAGTCGAGGAGTTTAGGTCGGTAGATGAGGCCGTTGAGTTATTCTACAACAACCTCATATCCGCTGAACTGACTACTATTCCTAGAACGTCTGATCGTTTTGAACGCCAACCACTCTCATGGTGGTCGGCCGAGTGTGAGACGGCCCTCAAACAGAAGCGTTATGCCTACATGCGCTATAAGCTCCGCCCGAACGATTTCACTGTCGCTGAATTTCGTAGGGCTAGGGCTAGGTTCCTGTATATTTCGAAGCACGCCCGCCGCCCTTCTTGGCGGGCATTCGTGTCTTCACTTAACGAGAAGACCCCTATGACAGAGGTGTGGAAGCGAGTCAAAAGGATTCAGGGCAAGTTCTCGCAGGACCCCCTTCCTGTTCTCCCAGAAAATGAGACCGCAAGCTCGGACCTCGCATCCGTGACGGAATCCTTTGCGACCGCTTTCTCCGCATTCTCTAGCCGGGATGCTGCTCCACTAGCATTCAATGCACGTCGTGATGTCACGGAAGGTCGCCGGATGGACTTTACCTCGAGAGGCGGAGAACCCTTCAACCACAGGATAATTGTGAGTGAGTTGCCTTCCGCTCTCGTTTCGTGCGCGGACGCCGCCCATGGTCCGGACGATGTCGGTACGCCATGCTTCGACACCTGGGTGAACGAGGCATGGCCTTTCTGTTAGATTTGTTCAAAAGTATCTGGGTGGAGGGTCTTCTCCCAGATTCCTGGCGAATCGCTACTGTGCTCGCCTTTCGCAAACCGGGGAGAGATCACTCTACTCTAACCGCTTTCCGCCCAATCTCTTTAACCTCTTGCGTGAGCAAGTTGATGGAGAAATTGGTAGATGTTAGATTAGTCTTTTTCCTGGACAGCGGAGGCCATCTGTTTTCTGCACAGTGCGGCTTCCGCAAGTTCCACTCCCCTTCGGATGCTCTGCTGCGACTGGAAAATGCCGTCTGCGAGGCTTTTCTTCTTAGACAGCACTACGCCACGGTGTTTTTCGATCTGGAGAAGGCCTATGATACCGTGGGCGATACGGTATCATGGAGACTCTCCATATGATCGGGGCGAAGGGACGCCTCCCAATGTTTATATCTGAATTTTTGCCAGATCGTCGATTCCGCGTACGTGTGGGGGAAGCCCTCTCCCGCCTAAAGGAGCAGGAAGAGGATGTCCCGCAGGGTTGTGTACTCAGTGTCACGCTCTTTGCCCTGAGCATCAAGGGCATTACCTCGGAGCTGCTGGAAGATGTTCTTGCTACGCTCTACTTGGACGACCTTTCGATCTCTTTTTGTGCGGCCCAGATGTCAACTCTGGAGCGTCAACTCCAACAGGCATTGAACGGCGTCTCTCGCTATGCCGAAGCGCACAGGTTTCGGTTTACTTTAGCCAAGACCAAGCTGGTGCACTTCTGGTACCATCCATGGCTCCATCCCGACTTAGATTTGTTTCTTAATGGGGTGCGCCTGGATGTGGTTGAGTCGCACCGTCTCCCTGGTCTTGTATTCGACCAACGCCTCACCTGGGAGGCTCATATTCGCAGGCTTAGGGTCTCCTGTACCCGAGCAATGGATATTCTCCGTTCATTGACGTTCAGCGCTTGGGGTTCTGATAGGGCCACTGCCTTACTTTTCTACTGATCCTTTGTTCGTTTGAAGCTCGACTGCGGATGGGAGTTTATGCATCCGCAGCCGAGCGTTTATTGCGGAAGGTAAATTCAATCCACCACACCAGCGACGGGTGCCTTTCGCACTTCCCCCACTGAGAGCATGTTGGTCTATGCTGGGGAGATGCCACTCGCCATGCGCCGGGTGCAGTGTATCACTCGCCTGTACGCGCGAGCCCGTTGCCTTCCTCAGTCACCAACAGCTCTCACTGCATCCGCAGCTGATCTCGACGGTGCCTATGCCACCGAGAGACGCCAGTGATACCCTAAGCCCTTTGGGTTTAGGGCCAGGAAACTCCTTCGAGAACAAAGTATAGATCTCGGGCCGGTGGTGCCCCTGGTTCTTCCCAGGACGCCACCCTGGAGGGTACCACATTTGGCTATTTGTCGGCACGCCTCTGCTCCCAAAGCTTGTACAGCGCACGGTGTATTGCGTTCGACCTTTTTGGAACACACCTCGTCTCACGCTGGAACCGTGCCAGAGTATACGGATGGCTCTAAGTCCCAAGAGGAGGTCGGCTTCCACGCCGTATTACCTCTGTTGGAAGACAGCGGGGCTCTACCGGGCGCTGCGTCTGTCTTTACGGCCGAGCTGATGACAATACACCACTAGGTACGGGAGATTACGCGACGTGCCCGGTTCGGAGACCGGATTGTGATCTATAGCGACTCACAAAGCGCCCTGAGTGCTCTCGGGGCATGGAATCTCTGCATCCCCTGGTTCGCGATATCCGTGACGCTACGGTTTTGGCGAGCCGGGCGGATGTCGAGATTATCTTCTGCTGGGTCCCTGGACATGTAGGAATTGCGGGGAATGAGCGCGCCTATAAGGGCGCCAAAGAGTCCTCGAGGACTCTGAGACCGGACCAGCGTTTCGCTCTTCCTCACACAGACTACATGGCAGGAATACGGGCAGCTCTTCGGACTGCTTGGCAAAGAAGATGGGAGACGGTCGAAGGGAACTTAAAGTTGCGTTCCATTGCGCCGCGACTGTTCTCTTGGACCTATCCCCCAATTCCTCGACGGCTTCAGGTCGCTTTCTGTCGTTTCCGAATCGGACACACTCGTGTTACGCATCGCTATTTGATGGAGCGCTCGTCTGCATCATATTGTGACGTCTGCGTTGTCCCCTAGACTGTTCGGCACATTCTTGTCGAATGTCCCAGTCTAAGTGATCTTTGCGCACGTTATCTGTCCCGGTACCGGGATGGGCGGGGTCGCTACCGCATGTACCATGTACTTGGGATGAGTTCGTGCACATTGACTTTTGGACTTGTTGACTTTTGGGGGGGCCCTGGGCTTCTTCCCCTTTATTTAAGTAGTTTTTATTTTATTTTTTGTTATTGTTTTCTCTGTAGGTTGCACGCTCATGCGCCGGGGTGAGAGGGACCTCCCATCTTACGTCGGAGATTGCTTCCTAATTGTTAAGGTTTTTTCAATTTTATCATTGTTATGTTTTCACATTCTTATTTTAAAGTAGCCGAGTTCTAGGCTGCCGTGTGCCCGGAGACTTATGCCCAGGTGGGCGCTCGCCAGATGGGCTGTAAAAAAAACTACAACATTGTAACCGGTACACGCAGGATGGATGGGAGGAAGCAAGAGGATATGCATAGACCAGCGAGAATTAAGCCACTCAACATTGCTCTAAAAGAAAGAGTGAGATATAGAGGGAAAAATGTCATCCAATACCAACAAGGAAAGATGAGCATTCATGGGAGAAAATCAACGAGGTTTATACCCAGCAAGATTCCCAGGCAGCGCCAGCGAGCTAGAAACATACAAACAAACGATAAGAGAAGGGACAAATAAAACCTTTACATAATAAGATGAATGCCAAGTAGCAAATAAGTGAAAAAAGATAACCAAAAACGACAAAAATGAAACAGAACTGTATAACATAACTCGAAAAAGACAAACTTAATTCAAAGCAGACTGTAGGGGAATAGTCCCCCCCCCCCCCACGCCACCCCGTTCACTCGCGGGGCAGTCACAAAGCGGTTACCGCAAAGACATCCACCCCAGGCATCGGCGGGTCCCTTGCGTAACCGCAGCGTCGCCTATTTTGGTGCCATGAAAGACCTTAAAGGTCAAAATGAAGGATCTCCCCCAGGAGAGTGAGATCCAGTTTCACGTCAAATAAGAAATTGGAGACGTGTTTCTCCCAATCTCAAAGGCTAAAGAGGAGCCGATGTTTGACTTCGTGGGAAAAACTGTTTGGAAAAAGAACTCTCCTGGGGCCGTCATCAAGCCCCTCTTCCGTTACCACTCCCCCAGTGGGGTGACGAGGTATAAATGAGGAACTCTGAGGAAAATCGAGGTAGTGTACGTCAGGCCAGGTGACGAAGTCCGCGATTAAAACCGAGCTACCTAGACTGGATTGGTAGTATATGTCAGGTCAGGTGACGAAGTCCTCGATTAAAACTGAGCTACCTAGACTGGATTGGTAGTATACGTCAGGCCAGGTGACGAAGTCCTCGATTAAAACCAAGCTACCTAGACTGGATTGGTAGTATACGTCAGTCTCTAGATGTCGAAGTCTTCGGATCAAACCGAACTACCGAGACTGGAGAGGTAGAGTACTTGACTTGCCAGACCAAGAGGTACCCTACAAGAAAGGCAGGGCTACCTACCTTAAGGGGCTAATCCTCGAGCTAAGTCCCGGGTTATCAAACCAAACGATAAGTTAACTTTGTTAAGTTCAACTTACTCTCGCCAGAGAGACTCCTCATATCCTGGTTCACCTTAAACACCAGGGGTATTCCTCGTCCTTGAGGAATTAAGAAAATAAGAAGAAAAGGCTGCCTCCTTGAGCCCGTTACTCGGTGGCCACACCAAACTCCTAAGTTAACTTGGTAAGGAACCAAGTTCAATTTATTCTCGCCAGAGAAACCTCCCTCCGTTATCCTCGCCCTTGAAGAAGACTGGAACTAAGAAGAAGCTCATCCTCGAGCTAGTTCCGGGTTATCAAACCGAACGTTAAGTAATTTATTCTCGTTAGAGAAACCCCCCTCCGTTATCCTCGCCCTTGAAGAAGACCCTCTCCGAGTTCAATCCTCGTCCATAAGGAAATAAGTAACGAAGGAGAAAAGCTCCTCCTCGAGCTCGTTACTCGGTGGTCACACCGCACTCCAAGTTAACTTGATTTAAGAACCAAGTTCGACTCCCTCTCGCCAGAGAGACCACGACTGCCTAGGTGTTGCATAAAGCACCGTATTTGTTCTCGTCCTTGAAGAACCCCCCCCCCCCCCCTCTCCCGGAAGAACGTGTGGACCCCCAGCTGCTACCTTTGCCAAAACGACCGTGTAATTTCGCCCATCTAAATCTGGACACACGGCACGCGTCGTGAGTCAATAACATTTCTGAGGCCTTTAAACTCCAGATTAGTCCGTAAGCCTAATTCTTATATTATTGTTGTGTGTAGAGAAATTAACCAATTTTTGTGGGTAACTAATTTAATTAATTCTTGTTTAGGATAATATTCAGAGTATTCCTGTAATTAATGTTTATATGTTGTGTATTCAAAGTTTAAAGATAAAATATAAGTTTATTTTGGGATTAATTTTCGTTTCTCTTATATATCCTTACGTGTTTCGGAACGGCTCTGTTCTTTAAGATATTCAGATATCAATATATATTAGACAATCTTAGCACTCTTAGAGATAGAACAAAAAGGAGGGGAATTCTACGACATAAATATAAGTGGTGTGAGGTGGGGGGTTTTTATTAGAAGGAATTCTACGACACACTGTTATAAAAGTGGTGTCAGGTTAGTAGGGTTTTTATTAGAAAGAATTCTACGACATAAATAAGAGTGGTGTCAGGTTTAAGGTTGTTATTAGAAAGAACCCAGCAGTGTCTATTTAAGAAAGAGCCAACACCTAAAGGAATATCAGGAATAAGAGAATAATTGACGAGAGGAAAATTGGTAGAGTTAGGGGTGGTAATAATCTTAAGGTAATTGGTAGGTCATGTGATAAATTTGTTGTCGAGAGTGGTATTTCAATCAGAATAGTAGTGGGATTAAGGGTAAGTTATGCTGAGTGCTACCTGGTGAGTGGTGGCATAATTACCTGAGAGTAAAGTAATGAAAATTCGACGGACCAACACAAAATGGATCCGGTCAAAAGATTTAACCTACAAGCCCAAATTCTGGGATTGGAAGGCAAGGATATGGATGCCTACATCCTTGAAGAATTGAGAATACAAAGAGAAGAAGAAGAAGAAATAATAGAGTTTGATAGAAAAAAGGGAAAATATAAAACGAGAGGATAAAAGAAACGGGGAAGCAATGGAAATATGGATGAACCGAAAAAGGGAAGAAGCCCGAACACAGCGGAAAATAGAAATGGAGGAAAGAAGATTCTCAAGAGGAAGTAATACAAACGAAAGAATAAGACAGTTGAAAAGAGAAGCACAAGAATTTGGGATAAGGATAGAAAGGGAAGATGAGGAAAGGAGAATAAAGATGAAACGAGAAGATGATGAAAGAAAAATAAATATAAACCTGGAAGATGAAGAAAGAAGAACCCGACGGGAAAATGAAATAGCGAAAGCAGAACAAGAGGCTGAGAAAAGGAGAATGAAGAGGGAAAAAGAACGTGCTCAAGCTGAAAGAGAAGAGAGAGAAGAAAAGGAAAGATTGCTCGCACTCGAAAGAGCACCTATCGAGAATCTGATAGAGGTCGAGGAAGTTGGAGCTCGGATTGGACCTAAGAAAGGACCATCGAGGGAAACCCAGCCAAATGGTGTAACGATAGAAGAAGTAGGAAGTAGGGATGAGGTACCAGTAGGAGTACCTAAAGGAAAACCTACGAGGAGAACCCAGCCAAATGGGGTTATCAGGGAAGAAGTAGAAGGTAGAGTAGAGGTACAAGCAGGTGTACCTGAGGAACTACCTACTAAGAGAAGTAAGTCAAATGAGTTGACAAGGAAGGAGGAAAGAGGTGCTATTGCGATACACCCAGGTAAGACTAATCAAATGATAGACGCGGATGAATATCCCCTACCCCTAGTAGTCTCCTCCCCGAACGGAACGTCCACAGAGTTCCCGCTATATCGCCAAGTCGTAGTGAGCGCCACGCCCATTAACGACCTCGCAGGAGAAAGTTTTCTCGATCCCTAAAGATCAAACCCAGACACGATCTTCCCGTGTACCTGGTTAAAGAAGAGCTATGGGACCCACGCTCCCATCAATTATGCCCCGCTGCAACAGGCCGCTCTAGCCTTAATGATCAATTTAAAGGTAGTCAAGTACCATAAGAAGGGTTATTCGAGTAGGTTGAAATACCGCTACCATTTAGTAACATACTGGGGTAGACTCAATAACCCGAACGGCCGACTCAGGCGCGGTAAAGTATTGGTATTAGAGCACCATTTTAGTATTAGCTACATCAAAGGAGCCGATAAAGTACAGCTGCTCTATAGGTGGAGACGAAATACCATTGAGGGTTATTTCAGTACCTAATGAGCGTGAAACCATGTTTTCATTTGTTGTACGGGTTAATATTTATCGGTAGGATTTAAGTTCTCAAAAACTTAGAAATGTAAGGAAGTAGCTTGTTTTGTTGTTTTTTTTTGTGTGGGTAATCGATGAATTAAGGTTTTGTTATTTTCATGTAAAATTGTAAATCGAGTATGTCTAATTCGACACATTGCCTGTGTAAACGCGCGCGAGGGCCTACATGTGTAAGGAAACTTAATGTAAGAGAGGGCTCAAAGAAATACAACTTTGCTTATCTCGACTAGGTTGAGTAGTTGTTTTGAGTTCCCGGGAGTCGCCCACCCCCATTAAGTTCTTCGATGGGAGGTTTATGTAGGAAAATAATCCTCCCCCCCCCCCGTTCACTCGCGGGGCAGTCACAAAGCAGGTACCGCAAAGACATCCGCCCCAGGCATCGGCGGGTCCATTGCGTAACCGCAGCGTCGCCTATTTTGGGGCCATGAAAGACCTTAAAGGTCAAAATAAAAGATCTCCCCCAGGAGAGTGAGATCTAGTTTCACGTCAAATAAGAAATTGGAGACGTGTTTCTCCCAATCTCGAAAGCTAACGAGGAGCCGATGTTTGACTTCGTGTGAAAAACTTTTTGGGAAAAGAACTCTCCTGGGGCCGTCCTCAAGCCCCTCCCCCCCCTTATCACTCCCCCAGTGGGGTGACGAGGTATCAATGAGTAACTCTGAGGAAAATCGAGGTAGTATATGTCAGTCTCTAGGTGACGAAGTCTTCGGATCAAACCGAACTACCGAGACTAGGGAGGTAGTGTACTTGGCTTGCCAGACCAAGAAGTACCCTGCAAGAGAGGCAGGGCTACGTACCTTAAGGGGCTAAGAAGAAGCTCATCCTCGAGCTAGTCCCGGGTTATCAAACCAAACGATAAGTTAACTTTGTTAAGTTCAACTTACTCTCGCCAGAGAGACTCCTCATATCCTGGTTCACCTTAAACACCAGGGGTATTCCTAGCCTTTGAGGAATTAAGAAAAGAAGAAGAAAAGGCTCCCTCCTCGAGCCCGTTACTCGGTGGCCACACCAAACTCCTAAGTTAACTTGGTAAGGAACCAAGTTCAATTTATTTCACCAGAGAAACCCCCTTCCGTTATCCTCGCCCTTGAAGAAGACTGGAACTAAGAAGAAGCTCATTCTCGAGCTAGTTCCGGGTTATCAAACCGAACGTTAAGTAATTTATTCTCGTTAGAGAAACCCCCCTTCGTTGTCTTTGCCCTTGAAGAAGACTTCCCCCAGTTCAGTCCTCGCTTATAAGGAAATAAGTAACGAAGGAGAAAAACTCCTCCTCGAGCTCGTTACTCGGTGGTCACACCGCACTCCAAGTTAACTTGATTTAAGAATCAAGTTCGACTCCCTCTCGCCAGAGAGACCACGACTGCCTAGGTGTTGCATAAAGCACCGTATTTGTTTTCGTCCTTGAAGAACCTCCCCCTCTCCCGGAAGAACGTGTGGACCCCCAGCTGCTACCCTCGCCAAAACGACCGTGTAATTTCGCCCATCTACATCTTGACAGACGGCACGCGTCGTGAGTCAATAACATTTCTGAGGCCTTTAAACTCCAGATTAGTCCGTAAGCCTAATTCTTATATTATTGTTGTGTGTAGAGAAATTAACCAATTTTGGTGGGTAAACTAATTTAATTAATTCTTGTTTAGGATAATATTCAGAGTATTGCTGTAATTAATGTTTAGATGTTGTGTATTCAAAGGTTAAAGATAAAATATAAGTTTACTTTGGGATTAATGTTCGTTTCTCTTATATATCCTTACGTGTTTCGGAACGGCTCTGTTCTTTAAGATATTCAGATATCAATATATATTAGACACTCTTAGCACTCTTAGAGATAGAACAAAAAGGGAGGGAATTCTACGACAAAGACAAACCCATGAAGAAAATAAAAACAAGAACCAACTAAGAAGAATCAATAAAAAAGAAATAAGGCTAAGTAAATATAAAGTAGCAATTATGTGGACCACAATACACAAAACAAAACTAATTTAACAACAACAATAACAAATATATAGCATTAGAAACATACAAACCAACGATACGAGGAAAGACAAATAAAACCTTTACAGAGGATCAAATAACCATAACACACGTTAAGATAAACAAAAAGCAGAATAAAAACAAGAATTCAAGGGCTTGAATGCCAAGAGGCGAAACGTCAATAAAGAGCTCTGTATAGTGTCTGGACTTTTCTTTCTCCCCATCCATTCTCACCCATATATATATATATATATATATATATATATATATATATATATATATATATATATATATATATATATATATATATATAGCAGGAATATGAAGACCCAGGTGATTATACTAATCATTTATTGGCCGGACGTTTCGGACCTTTACTGGACCATCTTCAGCGAAAATATCGTCTAATCAGAAGGGGAAGGAACATTAATTGATAACACTTAATAGAATGCATTAAAAAAAAGCGGAAGAAGTCAACTTAAAATAATAAAATTGACAATAATTAAAATTAAAGTAAAAACACTGATAATATATAGAATTAAATAATATTACCTAGTGGTATTTAAAAAAAAAATAAAAAGTGAAATTATAACAAACTGACTTTATTATCACGTATTAAAAGTTACTGAAGTAAACATAAAATAACATTATATTTGTAGGGAAATCGTCACTCCCCCACCATCCCCCGTTCACTCGTGATGCAGTCCCAAGGCGGTTACCGCAAGGACATCCGTCGAAGGCATCGGCGGGTCAGTGCTTAACCACAACGTGGCACAACCCAGTGCCATGAAAGACCCTAAAGGTCAAAAAGGTAAGATCTCCCCCAGGATAGTGAGATCCAGTTTCACGTCGAACAAGAAATTGGAGACGGGTTTCTCCCAATCTCGATGGCTAACGAGGAGCCGATGTTTGACTTCGTGGGAAAGACCGTTTGGAAAAAGAACTCTCCTGGGGCCGTCCTCAAGCCCCTCTCCCCCTTACCACTCCTCCAGTGGGGGTGAGAGGTATAAATGAGGAACTCTGCGGAAAATCAAAGTAGTATACCTCAGGCCAGGTGACGAAGTCCTGGGATCCAAAACCGAGTTACCTAGACTGGATTGGTAGTATACGTCAGGCCAGGTGACGAAGTCCTCGGATCCAAAACCAAGCTACCTAGACTGGATTGGTAGTATACGTCAGGCCAGGTGACGAAGTCCTCGGATCCAAAACCGAGCTACCTAGACTGGATTGGTAGTATACGTCAGTCTCTAGGTGACGAAGTCTTCGGATCAAACCGAACTACCGAGACTGGAGAGGTAGTTTACTTGTGTCGCCAGACCAAGAAGTACCCTGCAAGAGAGGCAGGGCTACCTACCATAAGGGGCTAAGAAAAAGCTCATCCTTGAGCTAGTCCCTGGTTATCAAACCAAACGATAAGTGAACTTTGGTAAGTTCGACTTACTCTCGCCAGAGAGACTCCTCATATCCTGGTGCACCTTAAACACCAGGAATTAAGAAAATAAGAAGGAAAAGGCTCCCCCTCGAGCCCGTTATTCGGTGGCCACACCAAACTTTATGTAACTTATTCTCGCCAGAGAAACCCCCCTCCGTTATCCTCGCCCTTGAAGAAGACCCTCCCCGAGTTCAGTCCTCGTCCATAAGGAAATAAGTAACGAAGGAGAAAAGCTCCTCCTCGAGCTCGTTACTCGGTGATCACACTGCACTCCAAGTTAACTTGATTTAAGAAACAAGTTCGACTCCCTCTCTCCAGAGAGACCACGACTGCCTAGGTGTTGCATAAAGCACCGTATTGGTTCTAGTCCTTGAAGAACCTCCCCCTCTCCCGGAAGAACGTGTGGACCCCCAGCTGCTACCCTCGCCAAAACGACCGTGGAATTTGGCCCATCTACAACTGGACACACGGCTCGCGTCGTGAGTCAATAACATTTCTGAGGCCCTTTAAACTCCACATGAGTCCGTAAGCCTAATTCTTATATTATTGTTTTGTCTAGAAAAAACGTTAACCAATTTTTTGTGGGGAAACTAATTTAATTAATTCTTGTTTAGTCTAATATTCAGAGTATTGCTGTAGTTAATGTATAAAGGTTATGTATTCAATTGATGAACATAAAATATAAGTTTATTTTGGGATTAATGTTCGTTTCTCTTATATATATCCTTACATGTTTGGTAACGGCTCTGTTCTTTAAGATATTCTTATAATATCAATATATATTAGACACTCTTAGCACTCTTAGAGATAGAGCAACAAGGAGGGGAATTCTACGACACTAAATAAAAGTGGTGTCAGGTAAGTAGGGTTCTTATCAGAAAGAATTCTACGACAATATTAAATTGTAAAAACACACACCATAAAAAGACAAAAACCCCGAAAATAAATCAGAATGAACAAGGGGACTGACCTTTAACGTGGGAGTTGAGAAATCAACTAACTAAACATTTAAATTTACTGAAGAAATTTATTCGGTTGGTTGGTTGGCTAGTTAATCTATTGAAGTGTTGGTTGGTTATATTGTGAATAATTTAATTGACGAGGCGTAATTATTTAACTTTGGATTTATTTTAATAATCTATAGTGACTCTAAGATTTTCAAATCGAGAGAAGTTAAGGCTGAAGATAATATAGTAAATGAATTAGAATTAAGAGGATAATGGTGATATTCTGAATGTTGCCTGACGGAAGAGGCTTCAGGTTTAGAAATGGGAATACCGGTCCTAGGAGACAACCCCAAGTGCTTCGCGATCCTGAAGTTTTTTAATGCATTCTTTTAAGTGTTATCAATTAATGTTCTTTCCCCTTCTGATTAGTCGACACAGTCGCTGAAGATGGTCCTAGTAAAGGTTCGAAACGTCCGGCCAATAAATGATTAGTATAATCACCTGGGTCTTCATATTCCTGCTATATATATATATATATATATATATATATATATATATATATATATATATATATATATATATATATATATATATATATATATATATATATATATATATATATATATATATGTATATGTGAGAATGGATGGGGAGAAAGAAAAGTCCAGACACTACACAGAGCTCTTTATTGACGTTTCGCCTCTTGGCTTCCTCAGAATGGAACTGACAAGAGAGATGGAAGATCGCCGCTCGACCATTCGTAAAGTTAGTCTGGGTCGCGGTCACTTGCTCTCCCCCGGCCGTTTCCCCCTCGTCTCGACCCTTCCGCCTCTTCATTAATGAGCCTTGCCGCACCTGTCGCCAGCTTGAAGAAACCGTCCCGGTGATTTGTCGACCTATAGGAGAGAATATATGGTTAGTGGTGCATATAGATGAATGTGGGCATTTACCCAAATGGGATGGGGTGAGTATAGTTCAAAAAGGTTTATCATAACGTGAGCGTAGGATTATTGAAGCGGAACCCGGGCACCCTACTCCCTCTGGGCCTGAAGTCATCGAGGGAAAGACCTCCGGAGAGGGGGAGAGAGGGAGGGGAAGAAGAAAGAAGTAAAGATAGGACAGACTTAAATAAAGTCAAAGGCTTGAAAGTTGACCAAGTTGGCCTGTGGACCTGCTTAACGTGGGACCCGGACCGCGGTTTTTTTATGTTTTCCTAGCTTTTAATTGTTACGATTTTCTGTACCTGTCCCTGGTGTTAGTGTTTGGCCTATCTTTGGATAGCGGTAAAGGAGGAAGATGATTGAAGTGGAAGGAAGTTGGATGTTTGCAGAGAGATGCAAGTTGCGTGGAAGTCACTATAATCTCTGTACTATAAACTAATTTTAGAGTTAGCTTCGAAATAAGTTAGAGTGAAAGTGTGTATGTTTGTTTATTTCTGTGGTTGTTTTGTTATTATGTTATGTGTGTATGAGATGGCGTTCAAACCGTTGTTAGCCTTATTTGTTTTCCTGCTATGTTAGTAACTCGAGTTCTATGATTTTGGGGGCATAATTCTCGTATCTGTATATGTTGTGTGGTCTCATGTTCCTTGGTAATTTATTTGTTTAATTCTCTTCTTTATTCATGTTGTTTTTCCTTTTTCGTTCATTTGCACTTTTTGGTTAGTTTTATCATTCCTTGTGAGTATCAAGTCCAATCCGGGGAGTTTATCATTATTCAGGAAATTTTTGTTACAATCGAGTTTCCTTATTTGGTTTACACGTAAATCTCCTCCTCTTCCCTTTGGTCTGCTTTGTTTTTAAAACTAGGAAACGGCATATGTTGTCTCCATCCTGCCCCTCTTGCTATTTGATTATTTAGTTCCTCTCCTATTTCTTCTTGTGTTTTTTCTATGATTTATTTTGGCTCTTTTTTCAATTATTTTGTTTAAGGGATTTATTTTCGCTTCGATGTGTAAGATACTTTGTTTTTTCCTCCCTAATCGTCGCGTGTTCGTAATTATGTATGCTACTTTATTATGTATACGTTGCATTCCTATTAGATTGCTTCTTGAAACCTTATACATGGCTATTGTTGGATATATCAAGGTAGGTTGTATCATGTCCTGGTAGATCTTTTTCTTATTTTCATGTTTAGATTTCTTAATCTGTAGAGTAAAGTTAGCATGCCTTGTGTTTTATTTATTCTTTCGGTCACATGTTTCTTGAAACCATTTTTGGTAATAGTTAGACCTAAAATCTTGCCTTCACCATTATATCTATATCGCTCTCCATCTACGTAAACATCAGATAGTTTTATGCGATACATAGGTATAATTTTAAATTTATCTTTATTCGTTTTAATTTTCCATTTGCGTTCATACTCGTTTAGATTTTCTATTTCTGTTGCCGTTACTCTGGCCTGCATCTGAGGCTTCCAATAAACACAGGGAATTAATTGAGTGAAATCACCTGCCTATTGTATGTTCACATAGCCCTCGTTCCTAGGTAGGTAGGGGAATGTCCGAGGTATAACTGAGTATAGCGAAGGACTTAAACACCCTCACTGAGCGAGGCCCGCATTAAGCTTGAATCTTTCACCTTGGCAATTCCCCGTGTCTATGTATGCATATCTTCCCATGAAGTAGAAACATAAAATTCTTTCCAAATAGTTGTTCATTTCCAGATTTAGAATTTTATGTTGTATGCCTCTAAACGATTTTTAGGGGTATTTATTCCGCCTAGGTTGAGCGTAACGTTAAAGGAAACGGGCCAGTCCGGTGAGTGGAATTTTAAAATATTTTTTATGTTCGATTCCAGCTTGTCGCTTGACTGTTGATTGCTGGCTTATCTTTGTTTATTAATATGGCTTCTAAGATGTTCAGCCTAGCTTTAGCTTTATTAACCTCTTTACTTTAAATAACAACTCAAAATATATTGGCATGACAACTACTATACTTTCGAGCCGTTTAACAATGCATCTGCAAAGCGGAGTGCCTAAAAGTCATATGGAGAGTGCTAGTTGACAACAACGTTATTAAAAGAAAAGAGGTAAATAAAGCTAGGCTGAACATCTTAGAAGTTGTTATCGAACATTAAAATTATTTTAAAATTCCATTCCCCGGACTGGCCCGTTTCCTCTAACGTTACGCTCAACCTAGGCGGAATAAATACCCCTTAAAAATCGTTTTCTTTCAATCGAGTGTAGCTAGCTCGGAATTCTTGGCAGAAGTACCTCCCGGAGAAGCATCTTACCGACTGGTAAAGGAGGAAAGTTTTCAGGAAATTTTTGCCTACGCCTCCAAGAATTTGGATCCTAATTTTTAGGATCAAATATTACAAAAGAGAGTCACACCTTGGTGTCACCCCACCCCCCATCATCATTCAGTCCCTATTAATTACCATCATCTTTATTTACAGCGGCCCCACTTAAGCAGATGACTGCTTAAGCCCTCGGCCGACCTCCCTGCGTAAACCGCCGTCAGATGTGAAGTGAAAAATTGCCATTCATGTTTCGTCCCAACTATGTCAGGCAGTTGCTTGACCATAATTGGGGGCATTGAAGGAAGCTGGTTTAAGGATTAGCCCACAGTAGAGAACAATGTTAGAAACATTCCAGACAAGGGACGCACTGCAACCTTCGGTGCCCATTACGGCGAAGGCCCCTTCCAGGACCATAGAGGGACATATAACCGTCTCTATGGTATGTTGGGGAGCGGTCGCGATTCAAAACCCTCGGAGGGGCGGCGTTGTCAATAAGTCCGTCATACAATACACCCCTGAGAGGATCCCACCCGGACTCATCTCATTCATCATCATCATTCACCTAAAAGGCAATCTTCATTTCCATCCAGGCGGCCGGCGAACGTGGGGGAGGGGGCCTCTTTTCATCCCCAAGGAAAAAGAAAAAAGCATAATAATCAAAACGTAAAATTTTTAACCGAAATATACACACACACACACACATATACATACATAAGAAGACAAGCAGTGCCACCTAACAAGAGGCACTGGTGAAGGAGACTTGCACCCCCTAGTCAGAGGGGCTGCAAGAGCAGAAGACAATGGCTTCCCACCCAGCCACCAGAGTCCCACTGAGGACCATTGCTGGGCAAACCAAGCCGGATCGAGGAACAGTGTTTTCAGCAGTCTTCGGGAAGCTCAACGTAGCTATCCCGAGATTGATCGATACCCCGGTCGGCTACTCCGCAGTCTGCGAAAGAGAGGCGGACGTGGAGACCCAAACGAAGGAGGAAGGACAGAAAGTTTTAGAAGAAATAGGCCTCCAGCCTAGCACTCCCCCCCCTGATCCAGGCACACCGAAGTATAGTGTGCCGACAATTGGATCCCTGGATAGGCCAACACAGCAGCCTTGAAATAAAGGAGGAAATATGCAAAAATCAAGCATGGGCCAACGTGGTGGAAGTAGGGAAGTTCCGTAACAAACGGGACAACACGAAGCACCAGCACGTCTTTAAGGTCATCTTTGCGGACACACAGATGGCGCAAAAGGCAAAAGAAAGGGGCCTGCTGCTGTTCAATGCTAAAATCAGCGCAGAACAAATGGAAAGGGAGGAGTTCACTCCCATTTAAATTTGCTTCCGCTGCTACAAGCTTGAGCAGCATACCACAAAGGATTGCAAGGAGGCAAACATCACTTGCTCCAGGTGCAGCTGATCAGGCCACGGATGGAGGGAATGCAAGGTGGCAAAGGAGAAGTGCCCAAACTGCGGCCTAAACCATGGGGCGATGGCAATGTCCTGCCCCCAGAGAAAAGAGATTGTCAAAAAGAAGAAGACAGAAGACTTAAGGAGAACTAATACCTCTTACGCTCAAGTCGCGAAAAGAGCCCCAAATACGGAAGAAATCCCCCAAGCACAGAAGAAAACATACCTCAAGCTCGAAAATGAAAACTCTACAAAGATTCTTACGTGCATTCTCTTTGCGCACGTAAATAATCTCACAAATCCGGGAACATTTTCAAAGACCCTCAACCTCATGCTCAGGAAGAACGGCATGGAGGAGATGTGGTTTCCTGATGACCCACCATCGGGAGACGTCCTTCGACTCCAGTTTGGATCTGATAAAGCAGCAGAGGTCCCAGCAACCCCATTCCACAAAGAAAAGATAATGACAGAAATTAAAAAAAATGGAAAGCTCATCAAGCACGAAGGCCAGCACGTCCCGGCTAGACCCGTGACTAGAAGCGGCGAAGAGACGTGAAAGGAAGGAAATGAAGACTGCTAGGAAGATTAAAGAAGCCAAGGGAAACTTAACTAGCGAAGCATCCTCAGATTCTGAAGCTGACGAGGCAACAAACAGGGCAACCAAGAGCCCTGTGAGCTCCAGAAGCAGGTCGAAGACCTCGAAACGTACTTAAAAGTACGATGGAGAGGAGATCGACCTCAGAATCGTCACAAACGAGAAAATCCCTCACCCAGAAAAGCTCTCCCCCACGGAGATATTTAAGGGGATTCAACAAGGAAGCATAAAATGGGTTTACGCCGCAAATGTCAAAGAAAAAGACATAGAAGAAGCACTGCATGAAGGCCCAGTGGAGATATACAAAGACTCTTGCATTGCCCTAAACAATGAAGAGTTTAAAGAAATTCGCAACGGGAAGTTCAAGACATAAAACACTAAGAAGAACACTAACACACAAAACAACACAAAACATGGAAAATACAAACAACGCCTTAAAAATACTCACTCTGAATGTGGATGGATGGAAGGGAAAGTCCATTGTGTATGGCAACATCTTCCGTACAGTGGACCCAGACATCATCCTCATATCAGAGCATGGTATAAACCCAACCACAGACAACATAAAGATACACAACTACAACGTTATCCAGAAAAAACACACTCAAGAACGATACGATGGCGCAGCCATCGCTATCAGAAAAAACATAATGTACAGAACATTGCCGGACTTAGATGAATCATTCGTGGTGGTCGAGATCCCGACCCTGGTTGGTGGCCTAACTGTGGTGGCAGCCTACCAGCCACCCAGGCGACAGTACCTACCAATCAACAACTTCTTCACCCTGTTCGGGCACAAAAGGCTAGCGCTGCTAGGTGGGGACCTAAACGCCCGCTGCCGTGCATCTGGCTACAGGTGCGCTGACCAAAGGGGACGAAATCTGGAACTACTATTCGACAGAAATAGAGTCCAGAGAGTAGGACCTGACTTCCCAACTTATCTAACAGATTGTTCGGCGACAAAACCAGTCATTGTGTTGGTGAGCCCGGAATTCCCCTTTAACATCGCCAACGAACCTGGCCCAGTAGTCCCGAGCGATCACGTCCCAATTATCACCACCATTTTGCTTGCGCCAATGCTCAGGCCCGTCCTACATAGGAAGTGTTATGTGAAAGCTAACTGGGAGCAGTACAGAGAAATGCTCAGCGCCTATCACCCAGCTGACCTGGAGGACGCAAATCTGGAGGAAATTTATGAGGAGATTGAGAACATCACCAATCGCCTCATTCAAGCTGACGAAAGATGCGTCCCCAGGATCTCGTACAAAATGCTCCCACAACCAAGGTGGACGGAAGAAATGAGGGACATCGCTAGGGAACACAGGGAAATTTATGAAGAAGTTGGTAGGACAGGCCCGACCCGGGAAAAGAAAGCCCGAATGAGACAGCTAAGCAAGGCTATGAAAAACACAATCCTCGAGAAACAGAAGGAAATCTGGGATGATATCATTGGCAGGCTAGACCGGGAGACTAATCCTATACGTTTTTGGAATAGCATCCGAAGAGTTATGGGATTCCCTCCCAGGCCTGGGATTAAAATCAAAGATGGCGACATATTCATAGAAGATCCGAATACCCTGGAAAGAAGATTCAGGGACCACTGGAAAGAGGTCTTTGTGATCTCACCTGAGGAGAACGACGATTTTTACCAGGACTTCAAAGACCGACTGCTCGAGGACCTCGGAACGATGATACATAGGACCCACCCACAACCGCAAGTGTCTAGAGAGAGAGAGATGGTTGACCACGGACGCCCGTTCACTGTTGAAGAGACAATTAACACCATAAAGTCCTTCAAACAGAGGGCACCAGGATGGTCTGGGCTCACTAAGAACAACCTAGTGAATGCCCCTAGGCAAATTATTCAGGGAATGGTCAACATCATGAACGCTTCCCTGAATACAGGCTACTTCCCAGACGGGTATAAGATGGCAAAAATCGTCTTTATCCCGAAAGGCAACAAGCACCCAGACCAAGTGGCCAACTACCACCCAATCTCTCTCCTAGAAGTACCCGGCAAGATCTTCGAGAAGATTATAGCCAACAAGCTACAAAATCAACTCGACGAGTTAGGAGCGCACAACCCGGCACAACACGGGTTTAGACCAAAACGGGGCACTGAAACTGCCCTGGCGCTCCTAACAGAAAAGATCGCGCAATGCCGTGCGAAAGATCACTATGTAGACATCGTGATCAGGGACGTGCAGAAGGCCTTCGACAAGGTTTGGCTGAGTGGACTGCAATACAAGATCCTAAGTCTTCAGCTAAACCCGGTCCTGGAAAGGATTCTTTGTGACTTCATCATGGACAGAAGGGCGCATATCATGATAGAAGATCACAAAGATCCAGAATTCGAACTTAAAGCGGGCGTTCCCCCAGGGGAGCTGCCTAAGTCCCTTGCTTTACCTGGTCTTTACCATCGACCTCCCTACTCGAATCCACGGGGACACGATGTATCTGCAATATGCAGATTACATCACTCAGATCGTCCCCTGTAGGGAAAGGAAAGCAAGGAACCAGGCTAACAAAACCATCGCGGAGATCTCGAACATCAACAACTTCGAGAAAAAGTGGAAAATCCGGACGAACAGGGAGAAGTTCACAATTCTCCCGCTGGGCCGTGAGTTGACGTGGCCCATCATGATTGATGGGAGGAGATACGGTTACTCCGCCGTAGGCAACATCCTGGGCCTAAAAATCTCCGACCACGGATACTCGAGTCACTACACGGTGAGGTGGAATATGGCGAAGAGAGAAATCTCTAAGCTATATAGGTTCAGAGAACTCAGCTCGGCGAACATCAGAAAATTATACCAGTCGTTCATGCGGGCTAAGCTTATCTACCCCGCAGTAGTGACTCAAACAGCCAGCAAAACAGCTATGAAAAGGCTCCAACGAGTACAAAACTCTGCGTCCCTCTTCATGAGCAAATGCAGAAGAAGGGATTAACTTCGGCAGAGGGACCTGCACCGCAGGCAGAAGCTGGAGCCGATAAATGTCGCAACCCAGAAACTAGACAAGAAAGTCTGGTCCACAATGGCCAATGATATCCTACCAGAATTACGAAGAACTGGACGGAGGATAAACATCCCTGCCAGGCTGCACGGGCAAGTCGGACGTAACCGGTGATTCCGAGCACCAAAGTCTGTTCGGAGGAGAACGTAAGACCAATTTACACCTAAAAACACCAAACACCAGCAACAGACACCATGGTGACACAAAACACAATTCATAACATGTCAAACTAAAGAAGATAACTCACACGAGGTATACACACATGATCGCAAGCTTACAAAGGCTTGAAAGCTCAAACACACAGCTTAAATATTACAGACAAAAGAAGAACAAATACACTGAAGAACAATAAGAAGAACACGCACAGAACGAGAACATGAGAAAACAGCAATACTCACAGAAAGGAAAAAGAACTTTATAAAAATATAGCAAGCTAACGATGCCCCTAAAACAAAGGCAACCCTACCCCCAATTTACCATCTTTTTTATCTACTACTATCCTTTTCAAAGAGTGCATATACCATCTTTCAATCGAGTCTAGTTCATTCGACTTGGAAGAAAACTTGAAATTTCTACGCTCAGCAAGAAGTTACAGCCGGTAAAGGAGGTGAAGTCAAGGGAATGACACCTAGAGAAAGCATCAACGACCTTTGCCTTCTCCTCACGGGGACGACAAGATATATTTTCTGCAGAACCATGGATAGCCGACCCATGACTGGCTCCCTCCCTCCCCCCGCGGCTCCTTCATCGGGGCAAGACAACTACTACACTTTCGAGATGTTTAACCATGCATCTGCAAAGCGGAAGGCCTAAAAATCATATGGAGAGTGCTAGATGACAACAACGTTATTAAGAGAAAAGAGGTTAATAAAGCTAGGCTGAACATCTTAGAAGCCATATTAATAAAAAAGATAAGCCAGCCATCAACAGTCAAGCGACAAGCTGGAATCGAACATTAAAATTATTTCAAAATTCCACTCACCGGACTGGCCCGTTTCCTCTAACGTCACGCTCAACCTAGGCGGAATAAATACCCCTTAAATATCGTAGCAAGGACTGCGGCACACTTATTCACCCACATAAAATGGAGTCACAACACAACATAAGACCAACACAATGCCACCAGTGTTACAAAACCGGACACGTAACACGAACATGTCAAGCAGACCTAATCTGCTCAAAGTACAGTGTAGTGGGGCACCACTACACCATGTGCACAGCCACCACATCCCTCTGCTTCAATTGTGGCGGCAACCATGTCGCCTTTAACCCGAAATTTCCTTATTTAAGTAAGGCCTGCCATGACGCCGTTGCGGCTATACGACGTCCACAACCAGTCCACCCAACCAAACACTCCGCACCCACCCTCCTCCCCTCACTAGAACATTCGCCGCAGCTGCCAGCGCAACGGCGTCTGTACCTACCCCTGCTCCACCCCAGGCAAACCCAACCCTAGCAGCACCTCCGTCTCACCCACACATCCCGTCATCCTCTCTCACCCCACACCACACCCCCACCCCCACTCCACATCACACAACTAACGAGACCACAAATCCAAGGATGCACCTGGCCACCTTGCTCTCAACGGTAGCCAAAGACATGTCGAGGGGCGACCCCCACCTATACGCAAAAATGCTCAACAAACTATTCGCCTTCAACGTCATAGAGCAGATCACCTTTCCTGAGAAAATGTTCGCTCTAATAGATGAGCACACAAGAAGACTCGCACTCCTCCCCACCCCGGTGGGTATACACACCTCCCCACCTTGACCCACCAGCCCCCACTTTCACCACGCTCCCGCTGCCTCCCGCCCTTCTGTCCCTGCACCTTCCTTACCTACCCCTCCGCCTACTGCTCCCACCTCTCTCCCAACTCCCTCTCCTGCTCCCACTCCTTCCACCTCTCTACTATCAAAACTCCCTCCTTCCTCCAGAACTTCCCCCTAGGTAACCTCCACTCTTCCCTCTACTGCCACCAACCCCCCTCCAATTGTCCCCGGCATCCCCTTCAACAGCCTCCAACCCCACTCCCACTGACACCACAACCTCCATCTCTCCTCAGCCCACAACACCTTGCGTCAGACATAAGAAACCCTACTATAACCCCCCCCCCGTACACACAAACACGGGCAACGCCCCCCCCCCCCTGCACCTCTCCTACTATCTCTAGCCTCTCATCTCCTAGCTCTACTCCATCCACCTCTACTACTAACTCCCCCCTCCTAGACTCCACCCTTTCTAAACCTACTACCTCGACACATCCCTCCACAGAACACACTCTTCCCTCCACCACGGCCTGCCCACCCAACAACACCGCTGACAACCCCCATAAACAACAGCCGACGCGGGTAAAGGTACTGGCTCCTCAAGCCTCCTGGGCAATAACCAAGGAGAGAGGAACGGTACCAGGAAAATCAGCCTCCCGCGCACTCCGCCCATGACAATAGGTCGCCTCAATGTGACTCAACTTAACGTACGCAATTGGCACGGTATTCGCCATACGGTTACCAACTGGCTGCTAAACACACAAAGACTTAACATAGTACTCCTGAACTCTACAAGCCTACTTCCTCCCAAAAACGGACTCCGCATCGCAGGTACCACAACTACCTATCTCCACAGGCGTGGCACCTAAGATCAGCGATCCTAGTAAAGCGCCCCATACACTACTCCTTCATCAAAACACGAGACGCCTACTTTCTAGCCTGCAAGATAAAGACAAGCTCCGTCCCCATTCTAGTGGCCACCACGCCTAAAATTGAACATAAAAGGCCCACTCCGGGCCCTATATAACTATAACCTCCCTATCTTCTTGGTGGGGACCTTAACTCTTTTCACCCGACAATCCTTTCCAACAACACGAATGACGCGGGGAGGTACCTGGCCGGTGCCCTGTGGCGCTATAACTGCGAACACATTGGCTCTACCTTCCCCACATTCTTCGGTCCTCGTGGAGGTACCACGTAACCGGACGTTGTCTTCCGCAACGACCACGCCACAAGCTTCCACACACACATATCACCGAGTCCACACGTACTCTCTGACCACATATCGATATGCCTCATCATATCCACATCTCCCATACTCATACCTACACCACCTCTCTACGATTACAAAAACACAAATAGGGAAGAGTTCTGGAGACACATAACAGAAAACACGCCACAAAACCTCGAGCTGGAGTACACTAATCCAGAGCAGATAGATGACCCCTGGTGCTCAATTTTAAAACATTTGCATAAAATATTTCACATTCTCCATACATACTCAGAGACTCATCACACAGTACAATAACCACTACACTAGAGGCCCACGACAACACAACATATATCACTTACGTGCCCGCATCCTACAGTGCGGGCAGCAAGATAGAAACCGGCAGTGGCGAGAAGTCGTCCGTATCGCGGACGATACCCGATGCATGGACCCTTCCTTCTTCTGGCGGCACGTAAAAAGGATGTTAGGCACTGATCCATGCAAACCCATCATTTTCCAAGTAAACAACCAAACCCTCACAGATACTAACATCATCCTCGACTCATTTAGGTCCCGCTGGGACACAGTATACATACACAACCCACCTAAACCACACGCGCGAGAGCACTTCTAGGAATTCCAGGAGTGGTGTCGGGCCCATGCTCACGAGCTAAGGCTTGCCCCCTCTGATACGAATGGAGCTGCTCGACTACACATCCACATTAACGAGTCCAATCACCGTCGAGGAAACAAAACACTACATTAAAACAACACCAAAACGCGCCCCCGTCCCCCCGGGCTACCAGCCACACATATACACAACCTCCTTGCAAACATATACCCAACACTTACACACCTATTCAAGGCCCCACTAGCCTCAGGTCACTTCCCTAAAATATTCAAAGTCTCTCACGACATACTCCTACTTAAACCGAACAAAGACCCAAAATACCCTAACAACTACAGACATATTGCTCTATTAGAGCACCTAGGCAAAATACTCGAACGAATGGTCAACTGTCGCATACGGGAGTACCTGGAAGAGACGGACTAGTTCTCCCCCAACCAATACGGGTTTAGGAGACGCCAGTGCACTCATGCGGCCGTGACCATCGTTCACAACAGAATAAAAAAAAACGCCAGGTACCTTAAAAGCCTCTCTCCATCAGCAAGGACGTGGAGAAGTCCTTCGATAAAGTGTGGCACGAGGGACTCCGTTGGAAACTCGCCAACAATACGGAGTTACCTCTCTGCACCAAAAGGCTCCTCTCGCACTATCTCACTGAACGGAGTTGCCACATAAAATTCAACAATACCCTCTCACAACTTTTTACACCACGCTCAGGCGTTCCCCAAGGAAACGTACTGGCACCCACACAATATATTATGTTCACAAACGACACCTCACGACCCCCCGAAAAATGCTGTCACACATACACAGTGATGTACGCCGATGACGAGACCATTCTCGTCAGCAGGCGTAGACTAGGCGATACCGCGCTCCACGCACAAATAATACTAGACGCAAAGACAGATTAGGAAGATAAATGGCTGATTGTTACAAATCTTCAGAAGACACTGATGACACTCTACGGCGCTAGAGATCACTTCATGCACAACCTACAAATCTTCTCACACACACCAGACATGAACCACCTAAACCCAACAAGGCTCGAATACACTCAATGTACAAAAATCCTCGGGGTAACATTCGACAAGACCCTCAAGTTCAATATACTCCAAAACATAATACAAGCACGAGCCGCACGAACAAACACATCACTGTGCAGGTTCTACTCTGCGAGGAAAAGCCTAAAGCTACACCTCTACAAAGCACTTTTACAACCTCTTTTCACGTACGCCCCACTGTCACTCGAAGCCGCGAGTGACACGTGGAGGCAGAAGGCTCAGCGCATTCAGAACTTTGCTCTTAAGCGCGCTTGCCGCTCTCCGTTGTACTCGCAAATGGCCGCACTACACAACAACAACAACAACAAATTAGCACCCTTTAACACATACGCTCACACCAGACTAATAAAACAACTCGGGGAACTCGGCATAGACCCAGAATACACTTCACTACACGTAAGAAGGTATGCGATGGCACCGCGATACCCTGCGGCACATGAACACCCGCCACCCGTACCGTTCTTTGCATAACCAAAGGGCATCATGAATAACGCGTTTCCGATTGAGCAGACAGCCTCGCCCTCCTGACCTGCCTCCAACCGTCTTCCAGTCAAAACCACGAGACCAACGCAGCCACACTAACATCGATGTATAGCCACCTTCCTCTATGACTACCTGATCGCCTGTATTACACACAGCGATCCATCTCTGTCCTTTCTATAAACAAAAGTAAAGTAAAAAGTTTTCTTTCATTCGAAGGCAGAAGAATTAACTTAGAAAACTACGCTAAAACTACATCTCTTACTCGATAAAGGAAGACAAGGTTGAGGGAAAGGCAACTTCAAAACGTCAGGATTCCCTTCACCATCCCCGAGGGGACTCTCCGGAAGACCTCTTTAACCAGCTCCTAGTAGACTTAATGTCAACCTAACCCCTTCCCCCTCCCTGGACGGAGTTGCGAAACTGAAATGAACTAAAGTTCTATTCATCTAGTCTCGCTCCAACTATGTCGGTCTACTTTGATAGACATTATTGGAGACGTAAAGGAAAGCAGGTTTGAGGATTAGCCCACTGTGGAACTCTACGGAAGAGACCATCCGGTTACGAGGCGATGCTGAAAGCTTTAGGGAAGAGTTCGCTCTAATCTCTAAGTGTAGTTTCTGACCAAGACCATAGGGGGACATGAAACCGTCCCTGTGTAAGTTGGAGACAGCATCGATAACCAAACCCCAGATGGGGCGGCACCCCCGGATGGTGGTAGTTGATTCTATCACCACCCATCATTAGGTCCGCCACACTTTACCCATCTGAGGGGCCTCCCCGGGTTTGCCCATCATCATTCATCCCCTCATTTTGCAGTTAACGTTCATGAAAGCTTAGCGACGAAGTAGAAAGAGTCTTCGACAAATAAACAAGGAAACATCATCATAAGAGGAACGGGACCACTAAATTGACTAGAATAAAGTCACCAATAATAAGAGACTTAGGAGGAAAATAAACCCCGTGCAGAGTGGCCACTCTCTCGAAGAACTGGCCCAAGAGCATACAACGAGAATACTTCTGCGAGTATTCGACGGGCAGCCTAAGCCTAGCGGAGAGAGCGTATTTGATGCTGTGTATGGCAAGTTGGGCATTGTCATAGTGAGGCTGCTGAACATAGCCTTAGGTTACATCGCAATCTGCGAAAAGAAAAAGGATATAGAAGACATTACCAAGGGGAAGGCAGTTCGGCTCCTTCGGGGCATTAAGCTGCAGCCAGCAGTACCACCACAGATCCTGGCCCACAGGAGCGTGGTGTGCTGGCGAATCAATCCGTGGATTGGACAACACTCTATGGGTTGTCCAACCTGGGCCAAGGAAGCCGAAGTGATAAAATTTAAAAATAGAAGGGATGGAAGCGAATACACCCATGTCTTTAAGGTGGTCTTCGCAGAAACAACCATGGCCCAAAAGGCAAAGGAACAAGGCCTATTGATGTTTAACGCCAAAATTTGCGGGTAACAGATTGAGAAGGGAGAATACACTCTAGTCCAATTCTGTTTTAGATGCTACAAGATAGAAACACACGCCACAAGAGACTGCAAAGAGCCTCAAGAAACCTGCTCTTAATGTGGCGAGGAAGGGCACAATTGGAGGTCATGCAACAGTAACATTGAAAATTGCGTACACTGCGGCCAGGGATAAGAACAATGGCCATGTCATGTCCCGTTAAAAAAGAAATTATGAAGAACAAACGAAGCGAAGAAAAACAAGAAACTCAAAGAGCGTACACGTCTTACGCCCAAGCAGCAAAAGTGGCCCTCTCGGAAGTAGATAATAAGAAGACATATCTTAAACTACAAAAAGAGAATTCGATGAAGATTATGACGTGCATCTTTCACGCGCACCTCATAAACCTCACTCGCCCTGGCACGTTTGCAACTGAGCTAAACCATATGCTAGCCAAAAACAGGATGGAACAAATATGGTTCCCAGACAACCCCCCCTCCGGGAATGTATGCAACTGCAGATAGTTCCAAACCAACAAACAAACGGGCAAGACAACACCAATAAAGTAACCAACGAAAAAGGAAAGAAACGAGCAGTCGATGTGAAAACTCCTGCACCCAAACAGAACCAAATAACCACAACAGAGAAAGAAGACACCGACACCAACAGTACCTCGGAATCCTCGGATTCCTCTGATACCGAAGTACCACAAACCCAGAAAGCCGAGGGAAAGAAAAAGAAAAACAAAAGATTGCAGGCGGATAACATCAATCTAAAAATCTACGCCTACGATCAGTTTTCCTTTCCCGAGGAAATGGAGGCCAGGGATATTTTCCATGGAATAAAAAAAACAAAAAACAAATGGGTATACGAGTACGAAGTCCACCATGAATCAGTGGAAGGAGCTCTGCTCAGCCAGAATGTGATCCTACATCACAGCACCTAGGAGCAGATTTCAAACGCTAGTTCAGGAAAAAGAGAAGTGGGAGGAAGAAGAACATCACCCAAAAACACTAACGAAACAACTTGGAGAGAGTAAGCAATAGAATGAGGATTCTGACACTCAACATAAATGAATTGGAGGGGAAAGCTACACCATATGGAAACATATGCCGAGTGCTAGACCCCTACATCATTCTTATAACTAAGCACGGTATCGACACTATAACTCGTCGAATTAAAATTCCTGGCTACAGAGTAGTCAGGAAAAATCATTCTCAGGAAAGGTTCGATGGTGTTGGAATAGCTGTCAAGGAAAACATCTCAGTCAAACAATTACCAGAACTTGATGAATCCTTTGTGGCGATCGAGCTCCACACACTATTAGGAGACCTCGTAATAGCTGCAGCCTATCAGCCCCCTCGTTGAGCCTATCTCCCGTTAAATAACTTTTACACACTGTGTGGGCAACGCAGATTGCAATCTTAGGGGGATACCTCAATGCAAGATACCGTGCGGCGGGCTATGGTAGTACCAACGAAATAGGCCGAAACTTAGAACTAATTATGGGAAGAAAAAACATCCAGAGAATAGGGCCGGATTTCCCGACCTATATCACTTAGAGATCAGCAACCAAACCTGACATAATCTTAACAAGTAAAGGCTTCCTATTCAACTACCATAGTGAGCCAGGCCCATCAGTCCCAAGTGATCACATAGTGATACTTACCACAGTATCTCGCGCTCCGATTCAGCTCCCAGTCCCTTTCCGGAAAAACTACGCCTTGGCTAACTGGGATCGTTACAAGGGACGACTCAGTCAATACGCGCCAGCTGACCTAAGCGAGGCGTCATTGGAGGAAATAGACGGGGAACTGGAGAGGATAACAACGTCTATACTAGAAGCAGACCGCAAGAGCATACCCAAAACTGGGTATAAAACACCTCCTCAGCCCAGATGGACAGAGGAGATGAGAGAGATCGCTCGCGTTCACAAGGAAGTGTACGAAGAAATAAGACGAAAAGGTCCTTATCCGGAAAGAAGCTCGCTCCTTCGACGCCTAAGCACAGAGCTAGATAGGCTATCAACCTCCAACAGAAGTAAATTTGGAACAACCTGATAGCCAAAGTCGATAACGAACTCAACCCTTTGTTATTTCAAGATCTTAAAGGGACTAACAGCAAGACCAATAGCTTGAATAAAAGAGAACGGAGGCTATATAGAGGACCCGGCGGTTCTGGAAGACAGGTTCAGAAATATCTGGAAAAACGTCTTCAGGATCACCCCTGAAGAAAACGATGAGTTCGACCAGGAATTCGAAGGCTAACTGATCGAAGAACTGAATCTGGTTATGCACCACACGCACCCACAACATTGAGTCAACGAAGGCAGGGAAATGGCGGAACACGGCCGTCCCATAACACCAGAGGAGGTTATGGCCACTGTAAGAGCCTTCCAAGAAAATTCACCAGGCTGGACGGGCATCACGAGAAACAACTTGGTAAATGCCCCACAGCAGATCATTCATGGAATTGCAAACATTTACAACACTTCCCTGAATACGCATTAATTCCCGAAAGGTTTTAAGATGGCTAAAGTAAGTTTCATAACCAAGTGAGGTAAAACCCCTGATCAACTGGTAAATTACTGGCCAATCGCCCTGATGAAAATCGTTGCGAAAGTCTACGAGAAGCTCCTAGCTGACAGGCTTCAAGAACACCTAGCTGAGCTAGGAGCTCACAACCCTCAGCAACACGGGTTCCGCAAGTGACGAGGAATTGAAACAGCCCTCGCCCTTCTAAAAGAAAAACTCGCTTGCAGAAAAGCTGAGAGAAAGTACGTATATGTGGTGCTGCCGGATGTAAAGAAGGCCTTCGATAAAGTATGGCTGAGAGGGCTACAATCCAAGATCCTCAACCTCCAGCTAAACCCACTCCTGGAAAGGGTCCTTTTTAACTATATCACGGCTAGGAGAGCCCAAATCGCGATCGAGGGCTGCAAGAGACCCGAATTCGAACTCGAGGCGGGAGTACCACAAGGCACCTGTCCCAGTCCTTTGTTGTACCTCCTGTACACAATTGACCTACCTGCTCCAGTGAGGTACGATTCGATGTATCTGCAATACGCAGATGACATCACTCAAATCGTCCAGTCAGGAACTCTGGAAGTCAGGCAAGGGCGACAGCTGCCGAGATTGACAGCATCAATCGCTATGAAAAAAAGTAGAAGATTAAGACCAACCGCCAGAAGTTCCCTGTAATTCCAATGAACCGCCGGAAAGTTGACGAAGTCATCGTCGACAACGAACTCTATCCGTACTCTAACGAGAGAAAAGTCCTGGGCTTACGACTCTACAAATCTGGTTACAAGGATCACGTAAATACCAGTTTCCCTAGCCAAAAGAGAGCTGAAGAAACCTTACCATTTCCGAAGCTTCAGCGTGCCAAACAAGAAAAAACTGTACATGGCCTTGGTACGCTTAGTCCTAGTGTACGCGGCTGTGATCACGCAGATGGCAAGCTGTACACCTCTTAGAATGATGGAGAGGGTGCAGAATAAAGCCACACTGCTGATAACTGGCACGCAAAAGATCGACCGTATTCGGCAATCGGTTCTACATCAAAGAATCGGACTAAAACCGATCAATATGGAGATCCAAAGGCTAGGGAGAAAGACTTGGGATAAAATCGATCAAGAAATACTCCCGACAATAAACCTCGACTTGAACGTACGTGGGAACAGAAGACGCGCAATTAGTAGAATAGCCCTGTTCCCAAGCGGTAGAACCTGTGTGAGAGAAGACGTACTATCAATATATACTTAGTAGTATACAACAGAAAATGAACTTGACCTTAATGAACTGGACTCATAATAAAACACTAAACCACAGAGAAAAATTAACCTTAACATTATTTAATTAATTAAAATTCTTCACAGCCAGTAAAGGAGGTGAAGTTGAGGGTAAGACACCTTAAGAAACCATCAACGACCAGCCAACCCATGTCTTGCTACAATAAAGAGAAAACATTCAATACAGCGACCAATAACAAGAAGCCACATATAAGACACAACAAGAAGAAAGACAGCCCGAGGGGCCGCCCCCCCTGGGAAAAAATGGAACATAATGGGACCACTCGGATCCAGCTGCGCACCATAAGCGGAAGCAGCAGGCCTGGCCGAGAGAAGATCTTCGAAGTAGTTTACGGAAAGTTAAAGATCGCAATGCTACGACTGCTCGAAGTAACAACAGGTTATGTTGCGATACGTGAAAAGGAGCAGGATGTGGAGTGTATTACAAAAGAAAAAGCAGTAAAAACACTCCGTAAAATAGGCCTACAACCGGCAATTCCACCGCAGATCCTAACCCTCAGGAGCGTTGTCTATCGACGACTGGACCCTTGGATAAAACAGCACTCTAAGGAAGAGATAAAAGAGGAAATATCAAAAAATCAACCGTGGGTCAAAGTATCCGAAATTATTAAGTTTTGGAACAAGAGAGACAATTCTGAATTCACAAACGTGTTTAAGGTTGTCTTTTCTGACACCCCAATGGCGTAAAAAGCAAAGGAGAATGAATTACTGCTTTTTAATGAAAAGATCAGTCGGGAGCAGATTGAGAGAGAAGAATTCACTCCCATACAATTCTGCTTCTGCTGTTATAAAATGGAGACGCACACAACACAAGAATGCACAGAACCACAGGAAATATGTTCAAGGTGCAGCGAGCCAGGGCACCACTGGAAGAACTGCAGCAGTCCCAGGGAGAAGTGTGCAAACTGGGGCCAAGGACATCGTTCCATGGCCATGGCCTGCCCAATGAAAAAGGATCTTATAAAAATGAGTGCAGCTAAAGAAAGACGAGCATGAACGCACAAGCAAAACAACATATGTTAAGGCGGTAAAAGCAGTATAAACAGAAAATGAAAACAAAAAGACATACTTGAGAATTGAGAAGGAAAACTCGAGAAGATACTGACTTGCATCTTATACGCTCACGTCAGGAATCTAACTCAACCAAATGCTCGCTAAGAACGGCATGAGCCTAATGTGGTTCCCTGATAACCATCCTTAAGGGGATGTACTGCAACTGCAGCTGAATCCCAAACAGATGCCAGGAAAGAGAAAAGAAAAGAAGATGAAAATAGACAGCCTGACCCCAGAATTGAGGACAAAAAAGTGAGAGAGGCGGCCGCAAAAGCAGCACTCTCGACCAAACCAAAGGACGAGGAACAGGTAGAAACTGAATCCTCTGAAAACATGGACACCGCAGACTCAGAGAACGCAAAAAGGAAGTACGACACAAAAAAGGTAAAATAAGAACAAATAAAAAGATAGATGCAGACCAAATCAATCACTGCATCTACGCGAGCGAACAATTCCCCTTCCCGAAGGACTGGGACGCAAACAAAATTTGCGTGGGACTAAAAAAGAAATACTATAAATGGAACTTCGACACTCAATGCGAGGAAGAATCGGTTGAGGAGGCCCTATACACCCAAAACGTCGACTATTACCAGGAAACATTAATTTAACTCTCCACAGCAGAGTTCATAAAGAAGAGGAACGGGAAACGCAAGTCAACAACCCGTAAACACTAAGTCATCCACCTAAGCCAGACCAGGAAATTGAAAACCCGAACAACAGGTTAAGGATCTTGACACTAACGTCAATGAATGGGAGGGGAAAGCTACGGCATACGGAAACATATTCCATGTGCTAGATCCCGACATCATATTAATCACGGAGCATGGTATCGATACGACCAACAAGCAGTTAAAGATACCAGGCTACAGAGTGATCTCAAAAAACATTCTCAGGAGAGGTACGACGGTGCTGCCGTTGTTGTCAGAAGAAATCTCTCGTTCAGACACCTTCCGGATATGGACGAGTCCTTCGTTGCGGTAGAGCTACACACTCTAGTGGGCAAGCTCATAATCGCGGAGGCATACCAGCCACCTCGACGAAAGTATCTTCCTCTCACAAGCTTCTACACCCTGTTTGGCCACGGCGGAATGGTATTCCTGGAGATACTTCAATGTCAGATGCCTAACGGCTGGAAATGATTATGCGAAGGAAAAACATCCAGCGGATAGGTCCGGATTTTTCGACCTATTTTACCGTAAGGTCAGCAACAAAGCCCGATATAATCATGACAAGCGATGGCATCCCCTTCAATTACCGTAGTGAGCTAGGCCCAACAGTCCCCAGCTACCACATAGCGATCTTGACGACCATTTCCCTCGCACAATACAGCTTCCAATCCCTCTTCGAAAAAGCTACGCTTCGGCCAACTAGGAACGCTACAAGAAAATCCTTGCTAGATTTAATCCAGCGGATCTAAACGGAGCAAGGCTAGAGAGGATCGATGAGGAGCTGGAGAAGATAACTGCCCACATCCTCGAATTAGATCGCGAGAGTGTATGGTGAAGAGGGACAAAACTCTCCCACAACCCAGATGGGCCGAAGAAATGAGAGAGATCGCTAGAGTGCACAGGGAGGTGTACGAGGAAATCAGGAGAGAAGGTATAAATCGGGGAAAAAACACGCTGCTAGGACGCCTGAGTGAAGAACTTAAGAGGGCTTTTAACCAGCAACAGGCTGAAATCTGCACAGCATGATCGAAAAGGTTGACAGCAAGGCGTGACCCGATGTGTTCTGGCGACTTTTAAACAAGTTAAAAGGTCTTACAAGTAGAGAAGAGACCCGCATTAAGAAGGGCGATGACTAGTTGGAAGACCCGGCGGTATTGGAAGAAAGATTCCGCACATTCTGGAAGGATGTCTTCAAGATAACACCAGAAGACAATGCGGAATTCGACCAGATATTCGAAGGCCAACTGATTGAAGATCTTAATCAGATTGTGCATCGCACGCTCCCACATGCCTATGTCGATGAAGGGAGGATTTTGGCAGACCATGGCCGCCCAACTACACCTGGCTTGGTGATGGCAGTCATAAAAACCTTCAAACAAAAGGCACCATGCTGAAAGGGCATCACCAAAAATAACTTGGTGCATGCCCCCCGGCAGATCATTGAGGAAATCACGAACATCTACAATGCTTTCCTGAATACGGGCTACTTCCCCCGAAGGTTTCAAGATAGATAAAATCATTTATATACCTAAATGGAGAAAGCCTGATCAACTACAAGCCAATATCCCTCCTGGAGATTATAAGCAAAGTCTACGAGAAGCTTGTAGCCAACAGGTTACAAGACCAAATGACCGAGCTGGAAGCTCACAGCCCTCAGCAACACTAGTTCCGCAAAAGAAGGGCGACTGACAGAGCCCTTGCCCTTCTCACCAAAAAGCTCGCCCGCTGTAAAGCTGAGAGGAAATATGTAGACGTGGTGATGGAAGATGTACAAAAGGCCTTCGATAAGGTTTAGCTAAGAGGTCTACAATACAAGATCTTAGGCCTCCAGCTGAACCTAATTCTGGAAAGGGTCCTCGGCGACTACATCATGCGCAAGAAAACCTCAATTTCTATCGAGGGCTACAGAGGACCCGAGTTTGAACTTGAGGCGGGTGTTCCACAAGGTGGCTGTCTGAGTCCGCGGATGTACCTTTTGTACGCACTGGACTTACCTGATCCAGTAGGGGAGGAAGTGATGTACCTGCAGTTTGCAGACGACATCACACAAATCGTCCCCAGTTACTACAAACATGCTGGATTTCAAGAAAGGCAGACAGCTAACGAAATCGATAACATCAGTCGATACGAACGAAAGTGGAAAATCAAGACCAACCGCTGAAAATGTGTGGAAGTCTTAGTCGACGGCGAAGTATACCCGAACAGAAATGAAGGCAAAGTACTAGGTCTGCACTTAGCATCCAAAGGATACAAAGTGCATATTAGCAGCAGAATCTCCCTAGCCAAAATACAGCTCGGAAAACTATAGATTTAAGAGCCTCATCTCAAAAAATCTTAAAAAGCTATACACTGCTATGGTGCGCTCAACCTTAGTGTACCCGGCAGTGGTCATGCAGGCTGCGAGTTCCACCTTTCTCAGACAAATGCAGAGAGTGCAGAACAAGCAGCATGGAATATAGCTGGAGCTCGAAGGATGGAACCATATACAGCAAACAGAACTGCACGCAAGAGCAGGTCTGGACCCACTGAATATGGAACTCCAAAGGCTAGGGATAAAGACCTGGGACAAGATCGAAAACGAAATACTCGTGAATATGAACCTCGATCTAGACATTCCAAGAGCGGTTAGGGGACGCGCCATCAGGCAAGCCCTATTCCCAAGTTGACGAAACTGCTCCCGAGAAAACCAAATTGAAATATATACTTGATCAAGAAAAGCATGAGCACCTAAGTGTAATAAAAACTGAAAAAAAAGAGGCGAAGTTCCAACCATTAAAACAAAATAAACAGAAGTGAAATAACAACCTAAACCCCGGCAAAATAAGAGTTATAAATTGATATTTAAAATAACAAGAAAAATATATATATAGCAAACAAAAAACTTGAAAGGCTTGAATGCCACGACGGAGGAAAGAAACAAATTTATTTATTTATTAAAAAAAACATATATATAAATATATGTATATATATATATATATATATATATCTAAAAAAAATATAAAAAATAATAATAATATATGGGAGGAAGGAAAACCAAACTAACAGAAGAAAAACCTGAGAGAAGCCCTATATACCAAGAGCAAAACTCAACTTCTTTTTATCTTTATATACCCGCCACACATTTCCTACTTATTACATTAATTTTAATTCAATTTCAATTCTCTCATTCTGTCAGATCCTTACTCCACTCATTACATCGGTAAAGGAGGCAAGAACATATCAAAACGCTCCGAAGAAGATCGAATAAGATCGAAAGCTTAGCAATATAGTTTGTTTTTTACCAAACACATTCATTTAAAAGAGTGAAAAATACAGGACAAGTGATCCACCATTTACAAGGTGGAATA
This sequence comes from Ceratothoa steindachneri, assembly GCA_963969495.1. NCBI lineage: Eukaryota > Metazoa > Arthropoda > Malacostraca > Isopoda > Cymothoidae > Ceratothoa > Ceratothoa steindachneri. The sequence goes on from OZ018321.1 coordinate 170,123,213, forward strand.
AAAAAAGATAGTTAGAAGAAGAGAAAGTTGCCAAAGGAAATTAATTAAGGCGAAATACATCATGGTCTTCAACAAAATTTGCATTCAAGAAAGACTGCTACCCAACTACACTAATATATATATATATATATATATATATATATATATATATATATATATATATATATATATATATATATATATATATATATATATATATATATATATATATATATATATCTCAAAGTAGCACGAGAGAATAATGAAAATGAATCCATTAAACCACATTGAAAGAGAAAACAGAATAATTTTTCCTTGCAGTATAGGTATATAAATATATATATATATATATATATATATATATATATATATATTCTAAACAACCTTAAAAAAAAACAAGAAAATTAACTTGAAAATATTAGCCTGATCTCCAGGAAACTGAGCTACTCTAATTCTTTTTTCTCATTTCACCACTACCCCCCCTCTTTTCCCATAGTCTTCTACACCAGCTATCTGTTACATACACCTACTTTACCACTTTCCCAAAGATTCAGATTCATCCTTGCTGTTTTGTAGATAATATTCTTTTTTTAGAGGGATACGGTTGAAGAGATAATACTAAGAAGAAAAAAGAATTACGTTCCTCGGGCTGATTGGAAAGAACTCCTGTTGTCAGGAACGAAATTAATACCTCAAAGTAGTAACTTTTTTCTCTCGCACGTTTGCCTCTGAACTCTAATCTTCCACGTTAATTTTCCGAAACTAGTACAACATAACTCGATCACCGTAAATCTTAGATACAGTTTGAAAGTAAAGTATAGTGAAACCCTGCATGAGACCCTGTTAGGGGCCAGAAAATGGGGTCGTTTATCGACCACAAACCTGAAACTAATTGTGGATTGCTGTTAGGTCTAGAAATATTTCGGTAGGGTGATCGTTGATTGTGCAAATACTAATAGTTAAGAAAGCTAGAAACAGTCATAAATAGGGAAAACCTCACAATAGAGGAAAAAGTAATAATAATGGGGACACAGGTTTTACTCAGAGAAAAAAAACAACATAATTTTAAGGAAGAAAATAGGAGCGCATTGGCGCTCCAGGATGGAGATGGAGTTCAAAAGAGTTGCACTCCGGGGGAGGAGGGAAGCCCGTAACCGGATAGGTGCAAAGTGGTACAAAGTTTTTACGGTGAAATGGAGGTAGCGCTAGTGAAATTAATCGACAACGCAACATGATACATCGCAATTTGTCCTCCGGATAGAGATGCTGAAAGATTAGTTTCACATGATGGTATCGAGACCCCTACTAAAATAGGGCTAAACCCAGCAATACCTCCACAAATTATAGGGAATAGAAGAGTAATTTGCAGGAAGGTATATCTATTTGTTGGATCACATACAGTGGAAGACTTGAAGCAAGAAATTAAAAATTGCACAGAAAATATACAAATTCATCAAATAATCAAATTCAGACAAAATACACACGTATTTAAGGTGGTATGTACAAACACCGATATTGCAAACAGGGTATCTGCAAATGGGTTACTTGCATTTATTATGAGAATCCCAGTGGAAAATATTGAAAAGGAGAAATTTATAAATATACAAATCTGTATATTTGCTACGTATTCTAAAACTATACGACGAGAAATTGCACCGTGACGGAAAAGAGATTTTCTGGATGCCCTGGTCATCATTGATGGCGGCAATGTAACTCTACCACCAAAAATGCTCAAATTGCGAGGATAACCATCGCACACTGGCAATGAGCTGCCCAGAGAGAACAAAATTATAGAGAAAAGAAAGAGAAAAAATACAGGTAAATACAAAAGGCCACTTATGCAAGAGTGGCAAAAGAAAACATCAATGCAGGGCGGGCAACCTCCTTACCCGCAAAGGCCTAGTGTCTGGCCCGCCACCTTTTTTCCGCTGCCTCAGCGACCTCTTGCTCCCTTCTAGAAATTTTACAAAATACATTATGCATGTTCAACGCATTGTTGCAATTTATGGCACCACCTACTGTTGCAAACAGCTATTCTCCAAAATAAAGTACACGAATCTCACCTTTGCTCCCAACTCCCAGACCGCCACCTCAATGACATTTTTTTGCTGTCTACCTCATCCCTCGAGCCGTACATTAAAACACTTCTTCATGGCAAGCAGCACCAGCCGTCTCACTGGTTTGTGTGTTTTTCAATAAAATTCTTGTATAATTTATTCTAGTGTATGTATATATATATATATATATATATATATATATATATATATATATATATATATATATATATATATATATATATATATATGATGAAAATTAATGCAATATCGCAAGAAAAGATGAGGAATTAAACCACATTCTCCGAAGACAATTTAATTCAGAACAGTTTTGGTGTATCTCACACCCTTTTTCAACTGACACTGGGCAGAAAATATAAGAGAAATGCATATAAGCATAACACAAGATCCCTTCTTTTTTCCCCCAATCCCCTACTTGTGGCTAATCTGGGGGGGGGAGGCCTAAACATATTGAAGGGCTGGCATTTTACTATTTTGTTTATTTGCGATCTTATTACAGGATTAAAAGAAAATTGACCCTCAGATAGATTTAAATTAGGAACTGACGATTTCAAGCTCGATTCTACGATTCTTCTCTTAACATAGTTAGCCGATTTAAATAACATTTTACTTCCATTGAAATCGATCGTATGATTCTTGTCTCTAACATGGCAAAATATTCCACTACTTTCGCTGCCCACTCTAATATCTCTTTTGTGTTCGTACAATCTCTTGTCTATATTTCTCCCCGTTTCCCCTATATAAATTTTATGGCAATCGTTGCATGGTACTGCATATACTCCTATGTTATGATGTTGTTTGGGTTTCCTGGCCATCATCAATTGGTTTAAGGAATTATTATATTTAAAGGCTAGATTAATACCCGCTTTTCCAAATATGTCCTTTAAACTATTTAATTTATTATTAAATGGCAATGTTATACATTTGTTGAGATCGTTAGTGCGAGAAGGCTTATTACCATAGAATGTTTTCCTAGCTGTAAAATGGGCAGACGATATGAACCAATCGGGGTAATACAAATTAGAAAAAATGGTCCTGATAATGACAATTTCTTCATCTAAATAGGAAGGATGACATATTTTGTATGCTCTAAGGAAAAGGTTAGAAATTACCGATTTTTTAACAGTATTATCGTGAAACGAAAAATAATGTATATAGGCATTCGAGTGGGTTGGTTTCCTATACACGTCAAGTTTTAATTCATGGTGATCTTTATTAATGAGGACATCTAAAAAGGGTAATCTATTATCATATTCCCATTCATATTTAAATTTGATGGAGACATGCAAATTATTCAAATTATTAAAAATCGGTAATTTCTAACCTTTTCCTTAGAGCATACAAAATATGTCATCCTTCCTATTTAGATGAAGAAATTGTCATTATCAGGACCATTTTTTCTAATTTGTATTACCCCGATTGGTTCATATCGTCTGCCCATTTTACAGCTAGGAAAACATTCTATGGTAATAAGCCTTCTCGCACTAACGATCTCAACAAATGTATAACATTGCCATTTAATAATAAATTAAATAGTTTAAAGGACATATTTGGAAAAGCGGGTATTAATCGGTTCGACTAAACGAAGGGAGACTGTTGCGCAAATTCAAAGCTTTGCCGTTCACAGAAGCTACCAATTGACTTGGGTATAAGCACAGCTGAAGAAGGCTTGCGACGAACGCTCGCAAGACGAGATGATAAGAACGACCTTCTGATGCTGGCTGGACTCATCGAACTACAGAATAATCCGAGTATTTGTATGCCCGATTCTAGAGGGCGGAGGGGAGTTTGTAGAAAGGTGTCACAAGCTCCAGACATCTTAATCCGGAGGCGGAATTGATTCATCATTTAGCAGCAAGGGCGAGACAGAGCGGCTCTTTCTCACCTCGTCACTAGGGTGGGGGGAAGGAGGCTTGGGACTAGTTCGAAGGAGTGGGAAATATTTTCCTAGCGTGCTCAGGAGTCGAAAATTCGAGAATGTTCGAATAGGAAATGATGTCTTCCATGGCGTGATACTATGGCAGTTGGCACGTGGTCTCCGATAAATTGGAGAGGGGCGTCAGAGGTTGTTCTTTTACACCTCTCCCTTCCATACAATGAAACTTTCCTGAGAAAGAGGGAAGAACAAAGGACATCGCAAATTTGGATAGAAGGAATTATTATTAAGGATCCTCCAAAGAAGACACCCCTGCCTCCGAAGCCGGGGCGGCGTGAGGAAAAGACTTGCATGGCGAGCCCAACTTCCCTCGATTAGTCATCGAAGGCGACAGTGCCTTCAGCTTATTGTCTGGCCAACAGCTCTCAGAGTTCTGACTCTGGGAAGCGTACGGACATTCTCGTGAGGGTTTTCTCTTCGAAGAGGCAACGGGCATCTTTTCGGAGCTAGGCCTGAAGTGTCTATTGCATCAATGGAATCGCTGTGGACTCAGGGTCAACTGGGAAAAGCTGCGGAAGCTCGTCTCCTCCCGTTTTTCCTTGTTTATCTTTTTGCAGGAAAGCAATGGACGTTCTTCGTTCTGTGATGTTCATCCTGGGTGCTGATATGGAAAACGTTTTGTTGTTTTATCGTTCCCTTGTTTATTCAAAGCTTAAGTAACAATGCACGCTTTGGGCATTCGTAACCGAGTGTGAATTGCAGAAGTTCGAATCGATCAACCACACCAGTGTCAATCTGGAGACAGTTTTCTTATGCCCATCCACTATTAAGATCCAGAATGAAGATACCAGCAAGATACCACTTGACTTGCGACGTACAAGCGCCACTGCTCAACTCCCGCTCCCCTATTCCTTGGTAGATTCATTTCATTTTCTGTCCTCTTCGAATTGGACATAGTCGCGGGGTGCACCACCATTTTATGCAGCGTTTTTATGATCCTTACTGGGAAATTGGACTCGTTCTACCACACCAGTGTCCGTCTGGAGTCAGTTTTCTTACGCACATCCGCTATTGAGATCCGAAATGACGATGCCAGCGAAATACCCCTTGACCTGCGCCGTACAAGCGCCACTTCTCAACTCCCGCTCCCCTAATTCCGCGGCGGCTTCACATCCCTTTCTGTCCTCTTCGAATTGGCCATACTCGCGGGGTTCACAACCATTTTATGCAGCGTTCTCATGATCCTTACTGGGACGACCTCGTTTCACTATCTCCCATTTTATTTGACTCTCCTGTTTGTGTTAAATGAATGCTTGCTCGTCTAGGGAGAGGAGGCCCGACAAGGAGCATGCCTTCTTTGGCTTGGTGTTGGTTTGTTTCTGTTTTATTGTTTTTGTTTTTATTTACTGTTAGTGTGTTTGTTTTTGTATTTTATGTAGACTAGTAATATGCTGTTTAAATTACTGCGATGCATGCACTTGTAAACAGTCGTCAGAACCCGGTTTATTAATAAAACAATATCCCTTTCCTCTATCTAATTTCTTTTCTTCTATATTTCTTCACTTCTCTCTTCTCTCACACTCTCCCTCTCTCTTGTTTCTTCTCTCTCACTCTCTCTTCTCTCTCACTCTCTCTTCTCTCTCACTCTCTCTCTTCTCTCTTCTTTCTATTTTTTCTCTTTCTCTTCTGTTTCTCGTTCTCTCGCTACTATCACACAACCACTCTTTCACTCTTCTCCTCATCTCTCCCTTACCTCCCACCTTCCCTTCTACCCCCTTCTCTTTCCTCCTCTCCCTCCCTCTTCCTCTCCTCCCGTCCGTTTCCCCCTTTCCCTCTTTCCCCACTTCCATTCTCTGCCCATATTCCCTCCCCCGCAGTCCCCTTTCTGTCCCCAGTCTCTTCTATCTCTCCTATCCCTCAGTATCTTCTACCTCCCCCTCCTCCTCTGCATATGGGTAATACAAATGTATTTTTTAATTTTATTAGCATCGTTTCCTTCCACATATCCTTTAATTGCATTGATTGCACAACTCTTTTCACCAACTGTTGATTTTCCTTAAATAAATTGACTTCAAGTGTGATATCTTGCAGTATTCTACCTGCGACATATGAATAAATTTCCTCCATATTACTTTTAATCTCTCGTGTAAAGTCATTTTATTGGCTCAATTTCTGCAAGAGTGTGCAATATTCTTAATGGAATGCAGTTCCAGCGAGTGACATTCGAAGTAGGTCGCACGCTTGGTTATGTACCACTTGTTCCTTCTTTAGTTGGGTTTTACTTGCTAGGTGTTTTCCCTGTCACAGGTTAAAGTAAAATAGGCCATTTACAATTTTCTTTTATTTCTTGAAGAGAGGGCCTTGAATCTGTATAAGTAGCTTAAATTCCTCTTGACCTTCATAACTTTCTCATTAATATGTATTCCGTAACATCTTGTCGTAATTTTTAGTCCGAGAACACCACGACCGTCTTGAGAGTATGGGTAGTATTCCTTCCCTACCAGTACGTCTGCACTTTTACTTCGTCCGATTGGTAAGACTGAAATTTTATGCATTTGTTCGTATTTTATTTCTCTTTTCATAGTTGTTAAGGTTAGGAATTTCACCGGCTGTCCGGTTTGCTATGTCAATTGGGTAACGGGAATCACTGGTATGCATATCGTCTGCCAGCTAGTTAGGGGGAAGGGGGTCACCTGTGTAGATTGTGTACGTAGTTAGGCTCAAACAGCCCCCTTGGTGTACACCAGCTCTCATGGTAAAGGGCTTCTCTTTGTAATCAGTGATCTTTAATATTTCCTCGCGGTCTTCTAGGTAATTACAGAGGAGTTTACTTATGTTTTCTTCCATTTCCAGATCACTTATTGACTTGACGTCTCTAAGTACGAAATCCATGGTATTATTTTCAACCTTCGCAATAGCAATATGCTTGGTAATCAAGGGCAGGGCTGTTCCTGTGCCCTGATTCATGCGTAAACCATGTTGTTGTGCATATTTTCTGCTTCTATATAGCTTCTTAGTCTTTCATTAAGCATTTTTTCAGTTTTCCTATAAATTCTGGTAGGGATATAGGCCTGTAGCTGCTGATTTCTGTTTTGGGCTTCCCTCGTTATAGGAGAAAAATCATCTTTGCATTTTTACCAGGTATAGAAAATATCCAACGTTTAAACAGGCATTAGATAAGTTGAATAGTTCCTCTTTGATATTCACAAGAGCGTTTATAAGATGTGCTTTACCTAAAACTACCTGGGGCTTTCTGTTTGAAACTTTTCAAGGCTGCCTCAAACTCCTCTTGTGTAAACGGCCTACCTTCTTCCCGTGCCTGTCGATTGCCGTCTACGTAGTGGAAGGGTGTTAATGTTGAATCGAGTTCCTCTAATCTTGATGTACCAATGAAGAGAAGACACTATTTTATGGATTCCATTAGGATCAAAGCTACTTATAAAAATGAAATAAAATTATGTGGTGCCACATGTCGAATTATTTTTCTTGAAGTAAATTTGTTAATTTTCAACTTCGATTTTCAGTATTTTACATCTTTGCGGAAACACTTTTGTTTGCCTTATCTAAAACCATTTGTGTATCAATATCGTAAAAGAACATTAAATGAAATTTTCACAATCGAAAGAAAAATAGTTATTAGACAAGACAAATTTTACAGGATCAAGACATCTATAATCGTTTTTGAGTAATACTAATTTAAAGTTCGAATAACATTTTTGTTGATCACCCTGTATGAGATGTAAGAGCTACATGGGAATAAATGTGTTTAGTGTTGTTGAAAAGATGATCTTAAAATTATTGGAAATTAGGTGGAAGCAAACCGCGTGTGACAGGAAGTGGAGTCGAAGCGGGACGACGATTCACCAAACTAGCTGAATAATAAAAATACCTAATAAGTGCTGCTTCCTAAGCCAAGATCCACTATGAGGTTGATCAGCGCCTGAAAATGCGAGAAGAGAGCCAAGGCGCCAGCAATTTATTTTAGCCTTTATTACCATCACAGATAATTGATTTTGGAATGGAGGCAACAATATAAGTAATGTCGTTACCAAACAAGTTTGAGAACGACCGATCTAAACTGCTCTTATGGATGAGATCCAAAACAAGAAGATTAATTTTTATGTTTTAGATTGGTTTGTCTAACAAATGCCTAGATGTTCATGCTCTTTGAGTGTTTTCATTCTTTTGGGTAACAAGTTCATATACGTTTAATTTTTAGGGGGGACGAGATTTAGCTATTTAGCTTCTTGTCACCCGTTTTTACTATTCGTTTTGGTCCAAACCATCTACCATTTTTCCCGTTGTTTTTTACGTCTTCCATATTTATTTCTGCATTGCATTAAAATTTACTCGTCGCCTCTGCTAATATCATTTGTTTAATTAAATAGTCATTTAACTCGTGCCAGTGTAGATAGCCAAAAGAAATTTTTAATTCATTTTAGTATTACCTCTATGTGACATGGCTGTTTTAATTAGAGCTTTGAACAAATTATTTAAATTTAAATCGATTGCATTTTCGTAAAATGTGTAATGAAGAAGGCAATGAATAATTTAGATATAAGGAAACGAGATATGAGGAAAAGTGTTTTATTATTTTTAAATATAACTACCCTCGACTTCAATGCACTTGCGCCACTTGTCCCTGAGGCTTCGAATTTCCGAAAACCAGAAATCTCCCGACTGCTATTCAATCCACTCCTGGACGGCGAGCTGGAAATCTTCATCATCCTCAAACCGGCGTCCACGCAGTGCAGCATTGAGCTGGCGGAATAAAAAGTAGTCGCTAGGGGCCAGATCTGGACTGTAGGGGGGATGGTTGAGCTCCTCGAATCCGCACTTGCGCAGGGCAGTTTGTGCAACTCTGGCCTTGTGAACTTTGACGACGTTGAATTCGATCATGGGGCGTGAGGTTTCTAGGGACCCAACGGGCAGAGACCTTGGTCATGGCCAAATTGTCGTGGATGATGTTGATAACACTTCCATGTGATATTACAAGTTCTCGCTCGATTTCTTCTACCTTCACCCGTCGATTTTCGAGGATCATCATCTCCACACGGGCCACATTGTCATCGTTGGTCACGTCTGACGGGCGTCCTGGACGGGGGTCATCTTCTACGGACTCACGACCATGGCGGAACTCCCTATTTCAGCGAGCAATGGTTGCATAGGAAGGGGCGGTGTAGGTTTAAACTGCAACCATGCGTTCATGGATCTCTTTTGCATTCTTGCCTTCCTTGCTCAAAATTTGATCACTACGCGGTGCTCAACCTTCTCCATTGTTGAAATATTTGTTACTGACGACCTACGATCAGCTATTGCTTCTTAAATAGACGAGGCAGGAGCGTGCGGCTGCAGGTCCTGATTTGTCATAACTTGTCTTAACACCCCCACAAACAGCCATCCCCCTTTCTCTGTTTTGCCTTACCGATTCGCAAAACTTATTGACCGCCCTCTTATATATTCCCATATAGAGTTCATTACCGTCTGCGAAATGAAGTCCTACGAGACGTCTAAAGTTAGACAAATGAAGCACTCTGATACGAGTATCTCGCCAATGTTCAAAGATGAAATGTGTCTCCGCCCATGCCTCCGGAAAGATACGCAAAACATTTAACACATTAGTACGTCAATTTAAGAAAAAGGGATAACATAAAGATGCATTTTTCAAGGGATGATTATGTGGGAGAGCCACGAATGACACTAAGGATCATCTCGGGGTCATTGTTTGAGCAGAAGTTTGGGGCGTTTTAATTTTTAATTTGTGTGTTCAATTTTTTTAACAAAAAGTTAAAAAATGGTTCCAATAAATTAAGTTAAAAATTTAATAAACCAACGAAACCAAGGACAAAAAAAATGAGGAAGTACGAGAGTAAAAAGAAGATAATGAGCTGAAGTCAAGCTTATGTAGGTTAAATGAAATAATGGACAAAGAAATGAAAGCGATTAATGAAATAAAATAACTCAAGGAAGATGAGCTAATAATAATGTATTTTTGCAATTTATCGCCCATGTGTTAATTCTATTGAGCAAAATTTTATTGGCTGATTATCATGTAACTTAAGTGATCTTTAATCTTTCCTCCTTCGTTCCACCTATGTATATAATCTATTTTGTATAAGAAATAAACAATTTTACAAAGCAGTTTCAGACAACGGCTATCATTTTGTTCTTGAGGGATTAACTAGCAGACCCCTGAGAAAAGAAAGCAGCCTTGTTTGCTTGTGATGTGCAACTTCTTTTACACGTGCAGTAGGGTCGAAGTCACTGTTTATGAACGTCTGTTGTATCTTCATTGCCTAACTTTCTCTATCGCCACCCCAATCCTGGAATCTCCCTCCTCACTCAATAATCTCTTTACTCCTATCAGAAAAGTCTCTCTCGATTGCACTCGATTTAATCCATCCACCACAAACTCTTCATTTTCCTTCGAGCTTGTCACAGAAAAGCTAACATCTTCAATCCCTCTGCTTTAAATATATCTACTACCTTCCCTATCTTTCTCTCATCGCATATATACATCACATTCCATACCCCTACTTGATTTACACATTGATGCGGATTAATTGAGTTAAAACGTTAACTGGGTAGGGTCAGTGCCAAGTTCCTAAATATATCTATTTCGCAGTGCGTTTAAAGGAAATCAAAAGAAATTAGGTACGAGAGTTCCAATAAGAATGACCCCTCCCCCCCCCCCCTCTATTATTATTGCCTTTTATAAATCGCGCCGGAACTTGTGAGTATTTTACAAGCCCCACATTCAGAGTTTGTTGAAATAAAGTGAATATACCGAGTTTATCAAAAGTTTTGTTACACTCGAATCTTTTTTTATCTTTAGGGAGGTTTATGTGTGTGATTTAAAAAGTCCGTCAAACAAACTTAAAGTTTTACTCTTCCGGCACTTGTCAGTAAAACATCCTTTCGATTGTTCTCAGGTGTTTCTAGGTGGAATTGAAAGATGGAAAGTAAAGGAGTCGACAAAAATAGACTTTAATACATATTAATAACTTCGGTTAAATGGTAGAACAATAAAGGACATATAATAATACAAATAATTACAGTGGTCAACGCGCTAGTAATAAGATTAGGTATTTAAAATGCAAAAAAAAATGGGTAGGTTGAATGGAATTTAAAGTTGGGCTTTACGCGGGGGCATAGTAAGCACGGATATAGTAAGCACACAATGAAAATGAAGGGACGGGGGGACAGTAGGCGGCAATTACAAATTTGGAGAAGCTAAAATATTCGTTACAATACCTTGTACAAAATGGAGGGGGAGAAGATGGTCGTTTCCTGCGAAGTTGGGGTAGAGGTTGAGTCACTTCGACGGGATCCAGCGTCAACTTGCTCGGAGTTGAGGTGTTCCTTTGAGATGACGGCGAGGGGGGGGGGGCAGAGTCTCTTCGAGAGGGAAGGCTGGAAATTCTTCCGGTGGAATTCCTTCGAAGAAAACGGAGGGTGAGTTTCTCTGGGAAGTCAAACGGTTTGTTTGGTCGACTATGCGTAATTAAAAGGATATTACGCGAAGATCAATCTTCACTAAAGCCTTTTGGGGCATAACTTGGTTCTTCTTTGGAGATAGATACGTTTTACGTTGTCAGACTGGTATTCTTACGGGGAGAGGTTTTTTTTACTAAGCAGAGTGGATATTTGTTTTATCCAAGGAGGGATATTCGGTTTTATGCCTCAAAATTTCCTTGCCTTCGGCGTATGACAACTCGAATTGAGGAGGAGTAAGATAGTCTGCTCCTGTGAGCTTTTCTCGCACACAATCTCCACGATTCCTGGCGACACTGGTATATATCTACGCCTGGAAAGAGGGAGCTTACCCCATAGAAGGGGGGGAGACTATCGTCCATCGTTTGAGTAGTGCAACTGCGGCGATCCCAGCGTGGTTGGAATGAGGGGGTGGGACTCATTGTCTAAATACTCGGATTGATAAGGGCTGCATTCCAACAGCCTGCTCCTTTTATTTTTCACGCTTTTGAGCTTGAAAAATTGTTCTAAGCGACAACGAGGTCCATCACGTGGAGGAAATGCTTAAAATCAACGTTATTTTTCCCATCACTTGTTTGTTCCCTCACAGTAAGCTTCGCCCAGAACGTCTCCGATGTCCGCAATGTGAGCACCACGAAGCAACCGGACTTCCTGATTAAATCGGCGTCGTGGCTTCGAAGGACGAGAAGATGCCAGGAGTAGTATGGTAACACTTTTTCCGAGGTCAAAATTTTGTTACACTAATCCCGAGTCGCTGATTGGCTAGGTCAGTGAGCTTGTTCGAGTTTGACGTCATAAGGGATCCCCCACCTGACTTGTAGCCTCCCCTCCCCATCCCCCATCCCCCTAACTCATCCCCCACTCTCTTCTAATTTCCCCTCAATTTGACGAACTTGTGACTGAGCTCATAATTAAAGTTAACTCGATTTTTTTCACTGGGCCATTTGGTGACTTTAGCGAACTTTTTTTGTGGGGAAGTTGCTTCGCCGACCTATCTCAATTTTCAATCCGCCATTTTAATGACATTAGCAACTTTTTGGAGGGAAATCAAAGATTGGTTCGACGTCATAAGGGATCCACACCTATCCCTCCCCTAACACACAAGAGAGCACATATAAACACACACATACGCCATTTGACGATGGAGAAGGTTTGGAAGACATGGTAACTACGCAGACCAATTAAATCATTACAAAGGATGTTGTTTTTTTCCTGAGTGCGATCTATTAGTTGCTTTGTTCATTACAAGAATTACTTTACACAATTTCGAACCAAGAAAAATCTGGTTTAGACGCTTGGGAAATAGTGAAGTGGTAACTCTGCTGGTATACTATGGCCGTATCACACCCATATTAACCGCATATGTTTTTACTCATTTGTATATAAACCTGTATATGTGCCAGACGTTATAAGATTTTCCTCCATCCACACCGTATCACACCCACACTTAGTAGCTATTTTACCATCTACAGTTGATTTCTTCGACGATCTTCGTCGACTTATTCATGATCATCCAATTGATCGGATTGAATTTCTTTATAGTGGATCACCCAACCACTTAACTACAATAGTGGAAGAGAAATACTTAATATTATCTAGTTTATGGATTAAGAAGATTTAATCATTGGCGAAAGATTACAAAACAAGGTTATGAATCGGTTATTCTCCATAGGGTGCCTATCCGATCGTCACAGTATATGGGAAGACAAGTTCTTCTGCATATATTTTATGCAAAACCCCTGGTATTTCGCTTTCTCTCAGGGTATTCCCACCAGCTCACTCATACAATGAAAACTAAGGTTTAAGAGGCGAGGATGAAAGAATTATCATTCTCATATACTCAAGTTATTTTGTAGACAAATTAAAGTTGGTAGTAGTATACATGTTATTATTTTACCTATATGGGATAGATAAATCCCGTATTTTATCATTCTTATTTTATTCACATTAAACAGAGAATATTATAAATGATAAAAATATTATACACTTAAAGAGGTGATAGTAATTGACAAAGATGAGCTATATATTAATGATATTTTTAAATGGTATGTAAGCTCCCTTTGAAACCGAATGGTATGGTTCGATAACTGCTCGAGACCTCGACTATTTTTATAAAAGTCTTTCTTAAAACCTTATCCCCTCTCGCCTCTTTCACTCCACCGTATGGTACAAGGATATGATTATCAGCTTCCTCCTAACCCTCATCAGCTCCAACTAGTCATTTCATAGTATCGTAGGTGATTATATCCTTCGTTGAGGGTTAATGGTTAATCCTTTAGCACGAAGTATATATCTACATCACCCCAATCCTCGTTTGGATACGTACCGATTAGGATTTGGGACTCATAAACTATAATGAATCTCCATACACATCAGCACCGAATACATCTTTGATCTCATCGATGAGACCACCTACAAGTATGAATTATCAAGATCGAGGTAGCGGATCTTCTTTACTAGCAATGTAGATGGCACTCTCTGTGTCACAGTAAAACATCCGATCACCAAATGAGTCTAATAAGATTGGTTACGTGAAAGTCAACTTCTACATGTTAAGCATTGTCTACTTTCGCTATGTACGCATTTCCAACTGCATTCAAGGTGTCCACAATATAATTGTGGTTTTGATTAGCACTATAACATCATAGTCCGAGCCACAGATGACGCTATTCAAACCGGGAATCTACTGAGCGAACCTTTCCCAGAGACTACAAAGGAAGAGATAAAGAAGAAAATATGAACCGGATTATTATTATTATTATAAAAAAACAAGTTAAAAAAATAAGAAAATTACTTTGTAAACGCTGAGATGAAGAGAGAAAAGATAATATGCCCGAATACAGGGTCACCCTTAAAAAACGGACCCTAAATTTCGATAGGCCTCATTTCTTAAATTTCTGTAAGGATAGAATGAAACTTTGGTGATAACTAGTGTATTGTGTTTAAAATCATCATATCAAAACATGAGCATTTTTGTAATTTTCTTCTTTATTCTAGAGCACGTGTTCGAGATGACCTCCATTTAGCTCTGTGCATTTCTTGAGGCCCATCACAAAGTTGCCCATGACCTCCTTACGAACCGACTGACTAATGGTTCTGATCTCCTATCTGATGGCTTCCTTGAGTTCCGTGATTGCCCTGGGTCTCCCTGCGGACACTCTGCCTTTAAGTTAGCCGCAGAGAAATAAATCTGGGGGCTAAGGTCTGGGCTGTGAGGTGCCCACTCAAAATCAAAATCAGTATTGAGACAGATCACATGGCCACCAAAGTTCTCTTTCAGCCAATCTCGGGATAGGTTTGAGGTGTGAGAGCTTGCTCCATCTTGCTGGAACCAGAACTTCCCCATAAGCGACGGGAATAGGGTCTGGAGCTTCTTCTTAAAGGTTTTGAATACCTCAACATACCGCTCATTGGTGACTGTCACTGTCACGCCAGATTCCTCGAAGAAGAAAGGCCCGATGATGCCTCTGGCTGAAATTGCATTCCATACCGTGCACTTAGGGGAGTGTAGGGGCTTGGTGGTTACCTGATTTGATCTGGAGTTTCCCCATAGACATTTGTCTTCGAGTTTACCTTTTCATCAAGATGAAAGTGAGCTTCATCTGAGGTCAAAAGGAGGTTAAGGAAAGTTGGGGTCTCTTGAAACTTCACTACATTGACCCCTATATATTAGTGACCCTTCGTTTCGACACATATAATTCAACTTTTTCACATCGTGCTAGGCCCAAGGTCACTATAGTTACCAACAAGGTCTGCTAACCAAAAAGGTTGCGTGCCCTCACCTTACGACCTTCAAAACTATCAATAATTACCGGAGTAACATTAGGAGTACCTTGGCAATTCTGTCATTCGAAAGAGAATGTAAACACCTTAAGGGTTTCAAATTTCGTTAAAATCAGCCGAATAATTATGATATTGTCACCACAAAATAATTCTCGAGCTGCTTTTAATTTGAAGTTGAAGATTTGGTTGGTATTTTTAATGTCACTTCATAAATTCAATCCTGTCCGGAAATCGTGAGCATCAGCTATTTGTTCTTCATTTTCTTTTAGAGAGAAAATTATTTCACTTGATGGCATTGAAACATTGGCCTACTTATAGTAAGCTACTCTTCTTCCTTCACCTTCTTGGCGCTTTTACTTATTGACTTGTCTATTTTATTCAAGTTAATCTAGAAAGAAAACCTGATGTGGTCCAAAAAAAGTAATCATTTCTCTCTGACCTTTAATGAAAGAAAGTTCCTTGATTGAGATCTTCATCTCCATATGGATTTAAATTAATTTGAGTTTCATTTTTTGCAATCAGAGCAGCCAAAGTCACAGCAAAAAAACAATTTTACACTTGCGCCGAAGGAGATCAACAGGTTGTCTAGTTTTGTATGAAAGTGCCTTAGTCATGTAGCTCTCCTCTCCTAAGGGAGAGGTTTTTGGCCTGCTCCCAGTTCATTTAGATCTGTTTAAGATTGTAACTCTTGAATTTACAACAACGGCTAGAAAATAACTGATCGCTCGTTCCCACTTTCAAGCAGTTTAGGGCAAATATCCTTTGAGAGATTGGCTGCTGGTTAGTTTCTCACATCCACATTTCAGAACGTCATCCAGAGTTTGGAATTGAGATGGCAACAACTCTGCTATTTTCAATTTAGGTGTTAAAATGTGTGAATGTAGTCAGTCTTGTAATTTTAAAAGCAATTGTATGTTAAATCCCACTGGTAGGATGGTAGTGCTGAAAGCCACATAATCTTCAACACAGTGATGATTATATTTCAAACGGTGAAATTGTGGGGGTCGAAACAATTAAACATTCTTTTGAAAGATTTAAACGGTTCACATACTGAGCCTTATAAATGGGAAGACAAACTTCCCGCTTTGTATTATTTCTCTTTTGTAAATGGAAAGATAGACTTTGCTCTTTGAATTAATTTCTTTTGTAAATAGGAAGATGGACTTCTCGCTTAGTATTCTTTCTTTTGTAAATGGAAAGCTAAACTCCCCACTATTATATCTTGTAAATAAAGGAACGAAAATCCCAGTGTACTCGGTCGGTGAAGGAGCCTCTGAAACCGTTGCGTCCTGTGCCGGGTAGTGAGGTAAAGGGAAATATGATGGACCTTTTTGGAGCACAAATCGTGCGGGTCACAGAGAGCGACATTGTTGAGTCGATGCTACTTGGGAGCTTCTGTTATTCTCCTCTAAAGACATCGTAGGGAAAAGTTCACGCCATCGATGTCTCTTTCCCCAAAACTTTACCTCCTTTGCCGAGAATACACATTCAGTATCGTGTGCTGGATCCGAGCTCTGATTGAGGGCTTAAACAGTCGGAATTGCACATTAGAGATATATAAGGAAAAAATATAATAGTAATGGTGTTTAGTAGGAGAAAATAGTGGGGAAAATTAGGGAAATAATAGGAAAGTGAAATGAAAGTAGAATAAAAGACAGATCCCTGGTGAAAGGGTAGCTCTGGCTTTCTTTGCGTTTTTTTTTTGTATTGAGTATATATAATATAGCTATATATATATATATATATATATAAATATATATATATATATATATATATATATATATATATATATATATATATATATATATATACATATATATATATATATATATATATATATATATATATATATATATATATATATATATATATGTATATATATATATAGGAGGGGCGGTCAATAAGTTTTCCAATTTGGATATAAGGAAACGAGATATGAGGAAAAGTGTTTTATTATTTTTCAATATAATTACCCTCGACTTCAATGCACTTGCGCCACTTGTCCCTGAGGCTTCGAATTCCCGACAACCAGAAATCTCCCCACTGCGTTTCAATCCACTCCTGGACGGCGAACTAGACATCTTCATCGTCCCCAAACTGGCGTCCACGCAGTGCAACCTTGAGCTAGCTGAATAAAAAGTAGTCGCTAGGGGCTAGATCTGGACTGTAGGGGGGGGGGAGGTGAGCTCCTCGAATCCACACTCGCGCAGGGCAGCTTGTAAAACTCTGGCCTTGTGGACTTTGACGACGTTGAAGTCGATCATGGGGCGTGAGGTTTCTAGAGACCCAACGGGCAGAGACCTTGGTCATGGCCAAATTATCGTGGAGGATGTTGATAACACTCCCATGTGCTATTCAAAGTTCTCGACCTTCACCCGTCGATTTTCGAGGATCATCCTCTCAACACGGGCCCCATTGTCCTCGTTGGTCACGTCTGACGAGCGTCCTGGACGGAGGTCATCTTCAAAGGACTCAGACCATGGCGGAACTCCGTATTCCAGCGAGCAATGGTTGCACAGGAAG
Source organism: Ceratothoa steindachneri (assembly GCA_963969495.1). Classification (NCBI taxonomy): domain Eukaryota; kingdom Metazoa; phylum Arthropoda; class Malacostraca; order Isopoda; family Cymothoidae; genus Ceratothoa; species Ceratothoa steindachneri. The sequence goes on from OZ018321.1 coordinate 170,140,943, forward strand.
GGGTGGTGTCGGTGTACACTGCAACCATGCGTTCATGGATCTCTTTTGCATTCCTTGGTCAAATATTTGATCACTGTGCGGTGCTGAACCTTCTCCATTGGTGAAAAAATTGTGACTGACGATCTGCAATCAGCTATTTCTTCTTAAATAGACGAGGCAGGAGCGTGCGGCTGCAGGTCCTGACTTGTCATAACTTGTCCTAACACTCCCACAAACAGCCATCTCCCTTCCTCTGTTTTGCCCTACCGATTTTTAAAACTTATTGCCTGCCCCTCGTATATATATATATATATATATATATATATATATATATATATATATATATATATATATATATATATATATATATATATATATATATATATATAACGGGTGTTCCATTAAGACGGATCGAAGTTAGCAGTAAATAAAACAGTGTTATTGGTGAAAATTTAGTGATTTCACTATTGGATCATGTTTTCGGCGGCACACCTCCACTCGATGGTCAAATTTTTTGATGACTTCTCTTCATAGTTGCTCCTCGATCTTACCAATATGCCTTATTATCTCATCCTTCAGCAGTTTAATTGTTGTTGGCTTGTTGGAATAGACCTTACTTTCGAGGTGACCCCAAAGGAAGAAATTTAAAGACGTCAAGTCACACGATCGCGGTGGCCAATTGACTTCGCTGTTTCGAGAGATGATGCGACCTGGGAACTTCTCATTCAATAAAGGCATTGTTGCATTGGCTGTGTGGCATGTGGCGCCGTCCTGTTGAAACCACAAATCTTCGACATTCATAGAATTCATTTCAGGCGATAAAAAGTTAGTTATCATGGCATGGTATCGCTCTCCTGTCACCGTAACAGAATTCCCGGCATCATTTTCGAAGAAATACGGCCCAATGATTCCGCTAACTAAAAAGGCACACCAAACAGTGACCTTTTGTGGATGCAGTGGCTCTTTAACAATCTTCCTGGAATTTTCATCAGCCCAAATGCGACAATTCTGCCTATTAATTAATCCACCAAGATGAAAAGGGGCTTCATCACTAAATATGATTTATGGCGAAAAATCATCATCGGCTTGTCTTTGCTCGTGCACCCAATTGACGAATGTTCGGCGCTTAAAATGGTCAGCAGTCTTCAGTTCTTGTGTCACTTGAAGTTTGTAAGCGTGTAGAGACAAATCTTTTGTCAAAATTCGATGTAACGTTGTTGTGGAGAGGGTTAATTCCTGCGCGCGATGACGAATAGAGGTGTCTGGATCTTCGGCCACATTCACGCGCACTGCAGCAATGTTTTCAGCTGACGGCGTAAACGAGCACGCAATGGCGTTTTCATATCTGTCACCGACCCCGTTTGTTTGAATTTACGACCAATTTTCCCAATTGCAGTCTCGGTTGGTCGATTATGTTGACCAAAAAAACCGCGAAGTGCCCGAAATGCGTTTCTGTTTGAACGTCCATATTCGTAATAGGCTTCGATAACTTTGAAACGTTGTTCGATTGTTAATCTTTTCATAGTTGAAATTAACAAAGACTAAAGTTGTTAAATCTAAAAGAAAAAAAGAAAAAAATCATTAGACGCTTAAACTTAACTAACATTTAAAATCGGTCCAAGTTATTGGAACACCCGTTATATATATATATATATATATATATATATATATATATATATATATATATATATATATATATATATATATATATATATATATATATATATATATATATATATATATATATATATATATATATATATATATATATATATATATAAATATATATATATATATATATATATATATATATATATATATATATATATATATATATATATATATATATATATATATGTATATATATATATATATATATATATATATATATATATATATATATATATATATATATATATATATATATATATATTTACATATATATATATATATATATATATATATATATATATATATATATATATATATATATATATATATATATAACGTAGGTGAAGCCAGACAATGTCTTAAATAGTAAGGAGTAGGGTTTAATACGGCTACCTGCATAATTTTTTTTTTTTTAAAGGCTATCTGGCGACTGCCCACTTGGGCATGAGTCGCCGCAAACAAACAGCCTAGTTCTAAGCTACTTTAAAATAAAAATTTTAACAGAAACAACAATAAAAAGGGATAACAACAGGAAGCAAGCTCTGGCGTCGGGGGGAGGTCCCCCTCCCCCCGGCGCAGGAGCCTGCGACCTACACAAAAAAACAAAATAAACAACAATAAAAAAAAAACAAGTCAAATACAAGGGAGAAGGCCGGCCTCCCCCCCAAAAGTCTATTAGTCCACCAGTCATAGTGCACGCACTCGTCGCGAGTACAAGGGACACGTGGTAGCAACCCCACCCATCCCGGTACCGAGACAGATAACGTGCGCGAAGATCACCTAGACTGGGACATTCGACAAGAATGTGCCGAACAGTCTGGGGGACGACGCAGTCGTCACAATTGGGCGCAGGCGAGCGCTCCATCAAATAGTGATGCGTCACACGAGTGTGTGCGATTCGGAGACGACAGAAAGCGACCTGAATTCGTCACCGCATTGGGAGATAGGTCCATGGGAACAGTCGCGGCGCAATGGCACGCAACTTTAAGTTTCCTTCGACCGTCTCCCATCTTCTTTGTCAAGCAGTCCGAAGAGCTGCTCGTATTCCTGTCATGTAGTCAGTGTGAGGAAGAGCGAAACTCCGGTCAGGTCGTAGAGTCCTAGCGTACTATTTGGAGCCCTCATCAGCGCGCTCATTCCCCGCAATTCCTACATGTCCAGGAACCCAGCAGAAGATAATCTCGACATCTGCCCGGCTCGCCAAAACCGTGGCGTCACGGATATCACGAACCAGGGGATGCGGAGATTCCAATGCCCCGAGAGCACTCAGGGCGCTCTGTGAGTCGCTATAGATCACAATCCGGTCTCCGAAACGGGAACGTCACGTAATCTCCCGTACCAAGGGGTATATTGCCACCAGCTGGGCCGTGAAGACAGACGCAGCGCCTGGCAGAGCCCCGCTTACTTCAAACAGAGGGAATACGGCGTGGAAGCCGACCCCCTCTTCCGACTTGAAGCCATCCGTATACACTGGCACGGTTCGAGCGTGACAGAAGGTGTGCTCCAAAAAAGTAGAAAGCAATACTCCCTGCGCTGTACAAGCTTTGGGATCAGAGGCGAAGCGACAAATAGCCACATGTGGTACACACCAAGGTGGCGTCCTAGACACAACCAGGGGAGCCACAGGCCCGAGAGCTATACCTAGCTCTCGAAGGATTTTCCGGGCCCTAAACCCAAAGGGCTTAATGTAAGACTGGCGTCTCTCGGCGGAATAGGCACTGTCGAGATCAGCTGCGGATGCAATGAGAACTGGTGGCGACTGAGAAAGTCGCCGGGCTCGTGCGTAGAGGCGAGTGATGCGCTGCACAAAGGGTAGAGCGAGTGAAATCTCCCCAGCATTGACCAACAGGCTCTCAACGGGGGAAGTACGAAAGGCACTAGTCTCAAGGCAAAATCCGGTGTGGTGGATCGAGTCCACCTTCCGCAATAAACGCTCGGCTGTGGATGGATAAAACTCGCATCCATAGTCGAGCTTTGAACGAACAAAGAATCGATAAAAAGTAAGGCAGTAGCCCTATCAGCGCCCTAAGCGCTGAACGTCACAGAACGCAGAATATCCATGGCGCGGGTACAAGAGACCCTAAGGCTGCGAATATGAGCCTTCCAGGTAAGGCGTCGGGCAAATACAAGACCAATAAAACGGTGCGATTAACACTTGCAGGCGCACTCCATTAAGATACAAATCTAGGTCGGAGTGGAGCCGTGGTTGGCGACAGAAGTGCACCACCGTAGTCTTGGCCAAAGAAAACCGAAACCTGTGCGCTTTGGTATAGCGAGAGACGCGGTTAAATGCCTGTTAGAGTTGACGCTCCAGAATTGGAAACTGGGCCGCGCCAAAAGAGATCAAAAGGCCGTCCAAGTAGAGCGTAGCGAGAAGATCTTCCGGCAGCACTGATGTGATACCGTTAATGCTCAGGGCTAAGAGTGTAACACTGAGGACACTTCCCTGCGGGACACCCTATTCCTGCTCCTTTGACCCGGAGAGGGCTCTTCCCTTTCGTAGGCGGAATCGACGATCTCGCAAAAATTCAGATATAAAGACTGAGAGGCGTCACCTCGCCCCCATCTTGTGGAGAGTCTCCATGATACCGTATCGCCATTCGGTATCATAGGCCTTCTCCAGATCGAAAAAGACCGTCGCGTAGTGCTGTCTACGAAGGAAAGCCTCGCAGACATCATTTTCCAGTCGGAGCAGAGCATCAAACGTGGTGTGGAACTTTCGTATGCTGCAATGTGCAGAAGACAGATGGCCTCCGCTGTCTAGGACAATAACTAATCTAACATTCACTAATTTATCTATCAACTTGCACACGCAAGAGGTTAGAGAGATTGGGCGGAAACCGGAAGGAATAGTGTGATCTCTCCCTGGTTTGCGAGAGGCAAGTACAGTAGTGATTCGCCAGGAATCTGGGAGGAGACCCTCCACCCAGATCCTGTTGAACAAATATAATCGAAAGGCCATGCCTTGCTCACCCAGGTGTCGAAGCATGGCGTACGGGACATCGTCCGGACCATGGGTGGTGTCCGCGCACGAAGCAAGTGCGGAACGCAACTGACTTACAGTAAACCCTTCGTTAAAGGGTTCTTCACCTCTGGAGGTAAAGTCCAGCCGGTGGCCTTCGGCGACATCACGACGTGCATTAAATGCTGGTGGAGCAGCATCCTGTCTAGAGAATGCGTCGAAAGCGGCCGCAAAGGATTTCGCCACGGACACGGGGTCCGAGATTGCGATCCCATTTACCTGGAGAACGGGAATGGGGTCCTGCGAGAACTTGCTCCGAATCCAAATGACTCACTTCCACACATCTGTCAGAGGGGTCTTCCCGTTAAGTGAAGACACGTATGCCCGCCAAGAAGAGCAGCAGGCGTGCTTCAAAATATACAGGAACCTAGCCCTTGCCCGACGAAATTCAGCGACAGTGAAATCGTGCGGGCAGGGCTTATAGTACATCTAGGCATAACGCTTCTGTTTCAGGGCCGTGTCACACTCGGCCGACCACCATGGGAGTGGTCGGCGTGCAAAAGGGACAAACGTTCTGGGAATAGTAGTCAGGACCACGGCGATGAGGTAACCGGAGAAGAACTCAACGGCCTCATCTACCGACCTAAACTCCTCGACTGAGATGGAGAATTCAGTTATTTCCTCAAATGCAGGTCACCGCGCCCACACCAAGCACCACCAAAGTGGGCTCTGAGGCGGCAGTTGCCGTGTAAATGATATTTGAATGGGAAAATGATCACTAACATGGAGGTCATCGACCACCTCCCAATCAAAATTATTCTGTGCATACGAAGAGCACAAAGATAGATTAAGGCAAGAAAATGAAGCGGTTCTCGGACAGTGATGCGTAAACTGATCCACATTTAGGACACCTATCTCAAGCTCTTCGATCAGATCAGCAAGGACTTGTCCCCTGGGATTTATGGAGTAATCCCTCCTGAGAGGATGCATGCCGTTCAGATCTCCAAGCAAGAGAAAGGGCCTCAGCAACCGTGCCACGACGCGGCGGAAGTCCCCCGCGTCGAAGTCAGCTGACGGTGAAATGTACGCAGAAATGATAATATACCTCCTATCCAGGTGAAGCTGCACATCCGGTGCCTGAAAAGAGGTATCTAAAGTGAAAGGAAGAACGGAGACATCATGCTGGGTTTAAACCGCGCATCCCCCAGCCCTGCCATCTCATGAGGGTGAGGTCGCAAGACCCTTATACCCTGGGAGGGCGGGCAGGGGGCACGCGCCCAACATGGTCTCCTGCAGAAAAATAGCTAACGGGTAACAGGAGGAGACGAGCCTCCGCAGCTCCACCCAGTTGGCCCGGAGTCCACGGATATCCCATTGAAGGAATTTGCCCTCCATGCCTAGCTCGGAGGAGACGCGGGTGCCATCTTTGAAGAGAAGACCCTCACGGGAATGGCCGTACGCTTCCCAAAGGCAGAGGCCCGGGCGCTGTTGGCCGGACAAAGCGCTGAAGTCACTGTCGACTTCGAGGACTTATTGGGGGAGGTTGGGCTCGCCATGCGAGTCTTTTCCTCCCTCTGCCTCGAAACCTTAGGCGGGCGTTGTGGCTTCGAAGGCGGGAGACCCTCTTTTCGAGGAACTACCGTGGGCGAAGGAGCCAGGGCTCCTTTGTTGCTGTCCTCTTTTCGGGGAACAGCTTTAGGAATCCGAAAAGATGGCCTGCCGACCAACTTCAGGGGCGTTGCCTCCTGTGAGTCTAACGAATCTGTGGAGGCGCGTGGCCGTTTTGCCTTACGGGAAAGGGTTACGCTGGGGAAAGGAGGGAGAGCCATGGTTTTAACAGGGGCTGGGTGTGAACCCCTTTTACTGCCAGCTTTACCAGGGGACCGCCCTGGTTGATTAGAACCCGCAGAATGGCACTTGTGATGCACTTCTCACAGTCTCCACCATTGTCCAAAAATCATTAGACTCTGGTCAAGAAGTTCGCTTAGTTGGCCTGGATTTCAGTGCCGCATTTGACCGTGTCAATCATAAGGCCCTGATATTTAAGTTGAAGCAGTTGGGAGTAGGTGGTGTATTTTTAAATATTATTGAACAATTTTTAACAAATCGACATCAAAAGGTTTATGTTGACAATAATTTTAGTGATGAGAGAGAGGTGCTATCTGGTGTACCACAAGGCAGTGTTCTTGGTCCTCTACTGTTTATTTTATATACCCATGATATGTGGTTTGGACTGGAAAATAGACTTATAGCCTATGCTGATGATGCTACTCTAATAGCCCCAGTCCCATCTCCTGAGTTGAGAGCATCGGTTGCAGAGTCTTTAAATAGAGATCTGGCTAAGATAAATGTTTGGTGCACTTCATGGGGCATGAAGTTAAATGCAAAGAAAACCCAGAGTATGATTGTTAGCAGATCCAGAACACTAGATCCTCCCCATCCAGATCTTTTAATAAATAACATTCCCATCTCCATATGTGATTCTTTTAAGTTGCTTGGAGTTATGCTTGACTCTAGGTTTACTTTTGAGAATCACATTCGATCTATTTCCTCCTCTATTGCTCAAAAAATTGGCATTTTGAGGAAATCTTACAAAGTATTTGGAGAGCAGACTGTTCTTAAAAATTGTTTTAATGCTTTTATTCTTCCGTGTTTTGAATATTGCGCCCCTGTTTGGAGTTCGGCAGCCAACTCTTATCTTAATTTATTAGATAAAAATTTGAGAGCAATAAAATTTTTAATTCCTGACCTCAAAGTTGATCTGTGGCACAGGCGAGCAATAAGCTCCTTATGCATCTTATATAAAATTTTTAACAATGCAGATCATCCACTGCATCACGATCTGCCCAATTTATATGCCCCTCAACGAGTTACCAGAGGTGTACTAAATGCCAATAGTAGGGCCTTTACGCCTATGAGATTCAACACAACACAGTTTTCAAGAAGTTTCATTCCTAACACAACTAAAATGTGGAATGAACTTCCTACTGTTGTTGTTGAGTCCTTGGAACTTCAGAAATTTAAAGTGGGTGCTAATACATTTTTAATTAACAGAAACTTATAACTTTAATATTTTATTCATTATCCACACATATATAATATTATAATATTTTTAACATTATAGCATTTAATTTTTTTTTTTTTTTTTTTTTTTTTTTAATTTTCTATTTATTTATTATGTTTTTCTTAATCTTTGTTTCGTTTTTTCCATACCAGGTTTCTTTCCCCGCTGGGGCCCTTGGGCTTATAGCTATTTGCTCTTCCAGTTGGGGTTGTGGCTTGGAACTTTAATAATAATAATAATAATTGGGCGCGAAAACAACCGTGCTCATTGGCCTGGATGGGCTAGGAGCAGAGGGTGTCTTTCTAACTATTGAGGCATAAGACTTCCCAGGCAGAGCCGGGCGCACCAGGACCATGTCCTTAGCCTCGCAGAATGAAAGTCGATCCTGGGCCAGAACAGCCAAGATTTCTTCTCAAGGAGTTATGTACCACATTGCTTCGAAGAAGCGGGGTGCGGCTCTCTACAATTGAGACACTTGACCACACACGATTTGGACTTAACGTGTGCGGCCTTGGAGCAATTTACACAGAATTCGGGTGACCCCAACGTTGCACGTCTACATGAACGATTCGTGCGACCGAAGCAGTGACAGTAATAGCACCGCCACGGCAGTGGCACGAATGCCTTCACGCGGTAGCGGTACCAACCGGCACGCACCGACTCAGGGAGCTTGTCACAGTCGAACGTGACAGAGAGTGTAGGGGTGGGTCTCGAGGCCCCTCCCTGTTTTCTTATCAGAAGGTTTGAACTTCACCGCCCCATGGTCGGCCAGCTCTAAGGTGATGTCATCTATGGAATAGTAAACAATTTCCCTTGCATAAACTACTCCTTTCACAAAGTGCCTTGTAGAGTGCCGCCTCACACTCACCGGGGTGCGATGAAGTGTCCGAAGAGCACTTATCTCAGCCACCTCAGAGAGAACCGCTGCAATCGCCAGAAGGCTCCCGTCCGAGAAACGGGTCACCTTCAGCTCTCTACCAGTTACCCTAGCTAATGCTCTCCTCTGATGGATCATGTTGCCCTTGGCTAACATGGTGCCATCATTGGAGCGAATAACGAGGAGGCGTTTAAAGCCAGCGGGCTCGAAAATGCGAGGTAGACTCTGAATGAGGGGCCCCAATGTTAACGAGGCTCCGCCATGCGCTCTTTTCATCTTAGTTGGGGGCTCCACACGCGGGGGGGGCGAAGGGGCCGGATGTGCCGAACTTGGCTTGTTCGCTTACCAAAGTGGCACCAGACCCATCCGTCCCCGCGGCCCCGCGGTTGGGAAGGAGCCCCGAGTCTTTTTAGTCTTTTTCCTGTTCTTTTTCTTTTTAGGAGAGGAGGGTGAGGAATAAACCCGTTTCTCTCCTCCGCCGGCAGGAGCCCCCCGGCAAGATGAACCGGCCTCAGCTAGGTCCTTCTCCGAATAGGGCCACCGGTCGAAGGAGATCCCTCCCCTCCTTTTACTGCCTCGAAAACCCTAGCCGTTTGAGGAGTTCATTGCATAGGGGCGGATTTGGGTTCGGTGTTTGGCGCCGATCCCGGATTCCACCCCATAGAAGCCCCTACTTTCTGAGGCTGCGTTGCCTCAAGGACCATGTCTATCTTAAGGGGGGCATCTATTTGACCCCACTCCGACATTGCAGGTCCCATTGGCATCATTGACACTAGTCAGGTGGTGGGGGGAGAAATACGCCTTGACCCCGGCAAGGTTCAATATTCTTGCCAGCAGGTCTTTTGAGAAAAGCGACCGGAGGGGCCTGGCTTCCCTCTCCCCCCTAAGGGGGTTTCCCTACCGAGCCGCTTCATTGGTAAGCGGTTGGCTATGGGATGCCTGCTGGCTTTCTTGGCAGTCTCATTGGAAAGAAAAGGAGGGACTGCCGCTGGGAACAGGGAGGTGCCCGAAAGCACCTCCAGAGAAGGGGGTGAGGGGAAGTTCCCTACACCCGTATGCGTAGGAAAGGAGTAAGCCTTCTCTCCGTTACAGAAACAAGGAGGTTCCCCTGCGCAAGCACAGGGGGGATGAACCTCCATTTTTTTAGTGGAGCTGCCCGAGGGCGGCTCCGTCGATGGAGCAGGGGAAATTAAAGGGGGACGTTTGACTCATCTAATAACATGGTGACCCTCTTTTTATTACGGGAAGCAATAGCTCATCACCCCTCGCAGTAGCCCGCTCTGCAAGGGGTGCGTACAGACCTTGCAGAGCCAGGTGCCGCCATTTAGGTCCACCCCTCCCGCCGAGTGACCTGGCAGCCCTTCGACATGGCGGCTCCACCTTGGGCACCGCGTAAAAACAAGGATAGATGGTGAAGTGAGAAAGAAAGGAGACGTGAGGAAGGTATGGGTGTGGATAAAGCAGGTTGTTAAAAAAGCACCATCCCAAACCGGAGCGCAGGGGTTAGAGAACTTTGTCCACACCCACCTCAGCCCCAATCTGTGACGGTTGGCTAAGAAGAAGGTCAGCATCTACCCTGTGAAATTAAAGGCTGACCAGAGAAAGTTGTGGGAGAAGTTGTATGAAAAGCGAGGAAACCGGGGGGGCAAGGGAAACACAAGTGTTTTGAAGGAAGGAGAAGAGGCTATGCTGGCGTTAGACGGGGTGCAGAGTCCTGTCAGTGCGGTGGCCAGGATGGCAAATCGCCGCGACCCTTACGGGGACTATATCGGCGAATTGCAACTACAAGGGTATATACGAGTATTAATCATTACAGACCTTACAAAAAAAATCCTACAAGTTTAATCAAAATTAAAATTGACTTGGCCAAAAAAGTTGAGGTACGTGGGGCGGTCAATAAGTTTTGCAAATCAGTAGGGCAAAACAGAGGAAGGGGCATGGCTGTTTAAGGGGGTGCTGGGACGAGTAATGCCAAGTTAGGACCTGCAGCCGCACGCTCCTGCCTTGTCTATTTAGGAAGTAATAGCTGATCGCAGGTGTCAGTCACAAATTTTTCAACAATAGAGAAGGTTGAGCACCGAACAGTGATCAATTTTTGACCAAAGAAGGCAAGAATACAAAAGAGATCCATAAACGCATGGTTGCAGTGTACACCGACACCACCCCTTCCTATGCAACCATTGCTCGCTAGAATAGGGAGTTCCTCCATGGTCTGAGTCCCTTGGAGATGACCTCTGTCCAGGACGCTCGTCAGATGTGACCAACGAGGACAATGTGGCCCGTGTTGAGAGGATGATCCTCGAAAATCGACGTGTGAAGGTCGAGAACTTTGAATGTCACATGGGATTGTTATCAACATCATCCACGACAATTCGGCCATGACCAAGGTCTCTGCCCGGCGGATCCCTAGGAACCTCACGCCCCATGATTGACTTCAACATCGTCAAAGTCCACAAGGCCAGAGTTGCACAAGTTGCCCTGCACGAGGGCGGTTACGAGGAGCTCAACCACCCCCGCTACAGTCCAGATCTGGCCCCTAGCGACTACTTTTTATTCCGCCAGCTCAAGGCTGCACTGCGTGGACGCCGGTTTGGGGATGATGAAGATGTCCAGCTCGCCGTCCAGGAGTGGATTGAACAGCAGTTTGGAAATTTCTGGTTGTCGAGAATTCGAAGCCTCATGGACAAGTGGCGCAAGTGCATTGAAGTCGATGGTAATTATATTGAAAAATAATAAAACACTTTTCCTCATATCTCGTTTCCTTATGCGCCGAAATAAAATCGAATGTTTTTCCAATAAATATTTCTGTAGTGAATAGACCCTCAACACAACAAGTTTAGATTGACACGGAATTATATAACATTATTTCAAGTAACATTAAAAATAATTGCCCTTTATTAATTTTAAATTTTAATTGTAGAAATATTAACTATGAAACAGTAAATGCGGACGGAGAGGAGCAGAGGCTATTGGAGTTTATATAAGAAAACTACTTAAATCAATTAGTCAATGGACCAACCCAAGGGGAAAATGTCCTAGACGTAATTCTACCGAACAACGTTAATCTTATATATATATATATATATATATATATATATATATATATATATATATATATATATATATATATATATATATATATATATATATATGTCGTGGTATGACATTACATTATATCAATACAATATTATATCTATAGGGAAGGGACCGATCACTTAAAGGCGAATCGACAAGGGACGGAACGCCACGTGTTTCGACGCGCGGAACAGCGAGAAAGAGTGCAACGTCGTCAGGTAAAATTTAGGCAATGACAAAGGTCAAAGTTATTTAAAGAGGCATAGACAAAAATATAATTTTATATACATAAAATATAAGAATTAATGGGCAAAATTACATTGGTAAACGAGGGGAGAATTGCTGATTTATGCATCAGACTATGAAGTTAAAAATTAATGTATTACAGAAGGAGACTATTCAAATGGGAAGGATTAAATCAATTGGGTTGCTGAAGGGTGAGAGGGGTTGACTTAACGCAGATTCCGGGTGAGACGTCAGGGTAAGGCTTCACGGATGTCTTCTGCAGGCAATAAACGTGAGGCGAGGGCGCTTGGAGCTTCTGAGCGGGAAGTTAACGTAATATCGGTTCTCCAAAAGGGAGGGAAGAGCGGTAACGTCTGGCCCAAGGGAGAGTATTTCGGCCACCTGAAAACGAGGGGCGAACGAGGAGGGCTTCGACGATGGTTGATGAGTGGAGTCGGAAAAATCGCTCGGTAGCGATCGTCAAATGGAATTACCTTACTGGCTGGGGCTAATTCCAACACAAAAAGTTCAGCAGTCACTTTGCTTTGTTGTTAGCACCTGACTTGGAACTAGAAGAATCTTCATGGGTCCGGGCGAGACTCCTCAACTATGTGTCTTCCACCTGGAAGACGAGCCCTATACATCCGAGACTCTCCCCGCAGGGGTGGGGGAAACAGCGCTACTCTCGAATGGCCTCAAATCTTCACGCCGAGGCGATTCTAACCTGCATAAAGGTGGTCTATGGTGGACGAAGTTCAAAGCTACCGCTTCTGAATGGGAAGGGGGGGCTTATCAATTTATACCTAACCAAATTCTAGAATCTTCTCCAGCTCATGGACATCACTTCCGTGCTGGAAAAGAAATTCCATGTGGAATTCCACCACAATATATATATATATATATATATATAGGAAAGAGAAATTTGACGGAATGAGCAATGAGACAAGAAACAATAGTTTTTTAGAGGTAAGAGAAAGGGACATTAGAAGAAGACTAGAATCATAGAGAGCAGAGGGCGGCACAATGAAGGCAATCCTTTACCGAGAAGACAGAGATAACGTCAGGGAAAAAAGTTTGAAATTCCTGGCCGGGACTCGAACCCGGGTCTGCTGATTGCCGGTCGGATGCTCTACCGCTGAGCTACCAGGCACAGTGACTCTACTTCGCCCAAAGCGTCACCCCATCAAACCCAGTATCTCTCTAAGCTATATATATATATATATATATATATATATATATATATATATATATATATATATATATATATATATATATATATATATATATATATATATATATATATATATATATATATATATATATATATATATATATATATATATATATATATATATATATATATATATATATATATATATATATATATATATATATATATATATATATATATATATATATATATATATATATAATTTTCAATAAGAAACCAATGGCGAGGAGTAGACTTAAATCTAACATCAAAAAATCTTTATTGAGATTGAGTAGTGCAACGTTTCGACCTTACGGTCATCTTCTGGGTCTACAAAACAGATTAAGATATACAAATATACAAAATAAGTTTAAGTGTTCACCACGAATTATAATTATAATAACAGGGGAGTAAAATACAACAATTTAAATAAAGAAGTAAAGTAAAATTGAACAGAAAAAAAAACAACCAAAAAACTAGCTAATAAAAGCTGAAAAAACAACAAAATAAAAATCAATACAAAACCAAACACTATCTCCCTCACTCAATTCTGATTCCTCTTTTATTACATTAATCATTCTTTAAACGACCACTGCTAGCGAATCTGTTATCTTTCCCGTCACCTCTTTACCACACCATAATCTCACTGGATATCAAAGATTCAAAGTATGTTTGTCATTTGATCCATTTGGTTTTGTATTGATTTTTGTTTTGTTGTTATTTAAGCTTTTATTAGCCAGTTTTTTGTTTGTTTTTTTGTTCAATTTTAATTTACTTCTTTACTTAAATCGTTGTATTTTACTCCCCTCTTATTATAATTATAATTCGTGGTGAACACTTAAACCTATTTTGTATATTTGTATATCTTAATCTGTTTTCTAGACCCAGAAGATGACCGTAAGGTCGAAACGTTGCACTACTCAATCTTAATAAAGATGTTTTGATGTTAGATTTAAGTCTACTCCTCGCCATTGGTTTCTTATTGAAAATTAAATTAAGGCTGCACAGCGGAAACTACCTGGATGGATTTTATATTTATATATATATATATATATATATATATATATATATATATATATATATATATATATATATATATATATATATATATATATATAAGTTTTTACTGACCCAGCCAAGCGTTTTTAAAGTGGTAGTTACATTGTCATACAGTGTTGAACAAGGCTGAGTGTTTTAAAGGGGTTAGTTAGTGTTTGAAGGTGGTTGGGGTAGGTATAGGTTCCAGCGATCACAAATCAATAGTGTTTGATATTAATATAAATTTTAACAAGGAAAACTTTAAACGTGTTTACTTTAATGGATTCAATCGCAAGTTTAGAGGGATCAAATAGGATCCAACGTTAGGAAAGTTAATAAGTGCTGGTCCTTTTTCACCGAGAATTTTAGTGAATTAGATAAGCAATTCATTCCGCGCGCGAAAAAAACAAACGCAAAGCCTCAAGTAAACCAAAATGGTGGAATCATGATATCAAAGTCAAATGGAAGGTAGGAACTGTGCATAGAAGCGTCACAAACGTATCCCATCCGAAGAAAATAATCAAATTTACGTAGCTCGACGAAGGCAAGGTCAGAAGGAAATAGGAAGCGCTGAAAAGAAAATATGAAATTCAACTTGCCAAAGAAAGTAAGCATAACCCTAGGAATTTTTTCGATTATGTATCCAATAGAAACCCGATAAGGGAAACAATAGGGCCTATCAAAAATGAAAATACCGAATTAGTTTCGGATACAGAAAAGGTGGCCAATATATTAATTAGCCATTTTGCATCGGTATTTATAAGCGAAGACGAACATACTATACCACGAACGAACGACGTCATAAGCTTTAACGGGCATAACCTTTTGACCGATATCTAATTCTTGGAAGCAGAAATAGATTTTTATATCAGTAAGTTAAAATCCAGTAAATCTTCCAAGTCCAGATTTAATCTATCCGGCGCATCTAAAAGAAATTCGAACCGGGTTAGTGGGCCCACTAACGAAATTTTTTAAACAAATGTTTCGAAGGTATCGTGCCATTAGATTTTAAGCTAGCGAATATAACTCCTATGTTTAACAAGTGAAAAAGAAAACTTCCGACCAATAAGTTTAATATCCATCGTAGGTAAATTAATGGAATCCATCATTCGTGATAGGGTAATCGATTCTTTGGAAGCGCCTAATCTACTAAATGATAGTCAACACGGCTTTAGACAGAAGCGTTCTTGCTTATCTAATTTTTTAGAATTTGATAACGGCATGATTAAAAGGTATGACGAAAGTAGATCTTTGGAAATAGTTTACTTAGACTTTGCTAAGGCATCAACACCGATCATCATAGGTGAGTACTAACTAAATCTTTTGCTCATGGAATTAAGGGAAACGTCCTGCAATGGATAGAGGCATGGCTAAGTAATCGAAAGCAGAGAGTAGTGTTAAACGGTAAATTTTCGGAGTGGGAAAATGTAACTAGTGGCGTGCCCCAGGGGTCTGTGTTGAGACCATTGTTGTTCCGTATTTAAGTAAACGATAGGGACACTGACCAGGTTGGTAGATTATCCAAATTTGTGGATGACACCAAAATTGGGGGTAAAATTTTAAATGAGAACGATAGCAAATTAATTCAGCGGGATCTTCGAGTGGTCTAATAAATGGAACATGAAATTCAATTTAGACAAGTGTAGAGTTTTGAACGTAGGTCAAAATAACCCAAGTTTTAACTATGAAATGGTTGGTCATAAACTAGTCTCCGTGGACGAAGAAAAACATTTAGAGGTGGGGTTTCAAAGGATCTTCAGTTTAACATACAGTGTGACGAAGTGTGTAAGAAGGCGAACCGAATGCTCGGATTTATTGCGAGAAGTTTTCACTACAAACACCAATATATAATCATACCTCTATATAAAAGTTT
>OZ018321.1:170161916-170181589 GCA_963969495.1 Ceratothoa steindachneri
TATATATATATATATATATATATATATATATTAGAGGGGAGCGGGAGTACATCGAGGTCGTCGATGATGACGGATGCCCGTTTGAGGGCATCAACCTGCACTAGGTTTAAACGGGTAGGAATTTGTGCCGTCTTCAGACCCGTATCTTGACCGAGGGGAGCAGAACCCTGGTGGCAGGAAAGGCTCGAGACCACCAGGTTTCATGCCAGGAGCTGCTGAGACGCAGGCTCCACTCCTGGTGGTGCCCTTCCTCAATTCCTTTAAGTTTCAGCTTTGCAACTATACTCCCCCCGGGACTTAGAAACTTTGATTTCCCGGGGGATCCCGCTTTGCTCTTTTAATGGTACAAAAACGGATTGCTAGTTGGCATAGTTTATGGTTAAAACTAGGGCGGTATCTGATCGCCTTCGATCCCACTGGTCTGTTGGTGCTCGCCTATAGGCACTCCCGATCCTGGTTTGTGATCGAGGTATCCTTCATCTAACCTTTGACTAAAAGTGCAAATCCCAAATTGGAACTAAGATGCACACACACAAAAACAGAGGGAGGGAGAAGAAAGCGGGAGAGGGCGAGGGAAAGAAAGTAAAAGGGGGAGAGCGAGGGTGTGTGAGATTGGGGGAGATTGGGAAGAGTGAGAGAGATTAGTGAAGATTGGGGGGAGCATGGGCGAGATTGGGGGTATATTAGAGGAGATTGGGGGAGATTTGGGAGAGATTAAGTTCGAGGAAAAGCGATATATACGTAGCGAGAGGGGTTTGTTTCTTCCTGTGGATGTCCGACCAAATAAATTCGTACTTGGATTTCAATAAACAACTTTATGAAAATATAACTTTATTTATGAAGTTGAAGTTGTTTTCTAAGATAAAAGGCTGAAGCTGGTGAGCCTAGATCTCCTTTGCAGTGGAGAGAAGTGATGTGTTCGAACGCCTTAGTAATGCTGATCTCGGCCATGAGAATGTTTCACGTTAATATGCGTAGAGAAAGTGGGCGTGACCATGAGAGAAAGAGATGGAGAGAGAGATGGGAGAGAAAGAGAGAAAGAGAGAGGTCGTGTGAACGTAGCACACACTCTCGAGGTCAGGGGAATTGAAAAAGCAAAATTATTGGTGTTAGAGCTCAAGGGCCAATAAATACTGGTTAGAGTGCCTTCGCTGACAGAGCTTCAAGGGGAGATGAACATCGTTGTTCGGCGATGTAGTAACATGATCACTACAAAGAATACCCAGCCTTCTGATTAGCAAATGTAGTTAAATTTATGTGAAACACATAAAACAGCAATATGAAATAAGATGAAAATAGCAATAATTAAAAGCATTCGAATCAAAACAATCGTATAATTCAATCAAAGATTCAATGACATGAGAAATAGAATAATAAAAGATTATGTAAGTTGTACAATAATTCGCTGGTTAAAATAATACATCAGTATAAATGACATTAGTTCTTGCGAACAAAATGCTAATTCAATACATCAAATATCATTAAACTAAAATGATTACAAATATTTATAGAGAATATTTCTGTCAAATTGGTACAGAGTTCGTAATTATAATTAATCAGTATTTACATGATAACACTGTCGTGGTATGACATTACATTAATCCAATACCATATTATATCCATGGGGGAGGGACCAATAACTTAAAGGCGAACCAACAAGGGACGGAACGCCACGAGTTTCGACGTGCGGAACAGCGAGAAAGAGTGCAACGAGGTTGGGTAAAATTTGGGCAATGGCAAAGCTCAAGGTTATTTAAAGAGGCATGGACAAAAATATAATTTTATTTACATAAAATATAAGAATTAATGGGCAAAATTACATTGGTAAACGAGGGGAGAATTGCTGAGTTATGCATCAGACTATGAAGTTAAAAATTAATGTATTACAGAAGGAAACTATTCAAATGGGGAGGATTAACTCAATTGGGTTGCTGAAGGGTGAGAGGGGTTGGCTTAACGTGGATTCCGGGTGAGACGTCAGGGTAAGGCTTCACGGATGTCTTCTGCAGGCAATAAACGTGAGGCGAGGGCACTCGGAGCTTCTGAGCGGGAAGTTAACGTGATGACTGTTCTCCAAAAGGGGGGGAGCGGTAACGTCCGGTCTAGGGGAGAGTATTTCAGCCACTCGAAAACGAGGGGCGAACGAGGAGGGCTTCGACAGGAGTTGATGAGTGGAGTCGGAAAAATTGCTCGGTAGCGATCGTCAAATGGAATTAACTCACTGGCTGGGGCTAATTCCAACACACAAAAAGTTCAGCCGTCACTTTGCTTTGTTGTTAGCACTTGACTTGGAACTAGGGGAATCTTCTTGGGTCCGGGCGAGACTCCTCAACTATGTACCTCCCACGTCGGAAACGAGCCCTATATATATCCGTGGCTCCCCCTGCAGGGGTGGGGGAAACAGCGCTACTCTCGATTGCCTTGAATCTTCACGCCGAGGCGATTCTAACCCGCGTAAAGGTGGTCCGTGGTGGACGCGGCTCGAGGCTACCGCTTGTGGATGGGTGGGAGGCTTACCAATTTAAGCCTAACCAAATTCTAGAATCTTCTCCAGCGCATGGATGTCATTCCGTGCTGGAAAAGAAATTCCACGTGGAATTCCCCAACAACACTAATTCGTTGTTTAAAATAATACACAAGTATAAATTATATTAGTTCTTATGAACTAAATATCAAATCGACAAATCAAGCATTATTAAAGTAGAATGATGATTAAAATACTTATATGTACAGAATATTGAGGTCAAATTTGTACAAGGTGAATGATAATAATTAAGTCGGCATTTACACGATAAAGCCTATACAGATGATATACTCCGAAATCTCAAGCGATAAAACTTTCAAACTCTGTGGTTAAAAGTTCATTTTTGTCCGCAAAAGCTGCTCGCACCAATTCATTGTGTAAAATTGAAGGATAAAATGAATTGAGTGAGGGGAATTTCAGTTGTATAAAGATTTAATGTGTGTGTAAAAAAAAAACTACAGTCGTTTATCGTTGCAATTAATCGTGGCACCCATCAAATTGTCATACTTAAAAAGTACGTGGATTGGTTATGAGACAGATTGTGTTATTTCTTAGATTCCATGTAAGGGAGCATGTTAGAGGTCTGGAGGGAAGTGTGTCAATGGCTGGTACTAAAGAACTAGGGATAACATTTGCAGTAGAATTTGTGGGGGAATCAAAGTGTGCTGGTTTGATATATATTTTTATTTTTATTTCTTGACTGAAGTTGCCCCTTGAACTTTATCTTTCATTTATCTGACTCTTAGTATTCTTGTAGGCTGAGTTAATTCTTCTTTAAGGTGGATGGGTTAATTCTTGATGTATCTTCATATTAACTTGACGTATTATCTTGATGTGATGATTCCTTCCAAATTCTGACGACGCGATGAATTCTTGATGCTTCTTGACGATTTTGATGGGATGAGATGAGTTGAGACGAGTTAGCCCTTGAAAGTCGATTTCCTTGAGTTCCGTTTTCTTTGAGCGCGGTTTTCTCTTGAGTTGATTTCTTGAGTTGTCCTTAAAGCGATTTTCGTGGTCTCCGTTTTTTTCGAGAATTTTCTTTGTAAAAATTGTGGACTTTGGGGTTCGATCTTGGGTCTTTTGTATCCCGAGGCAAGCACTCTACCATTACGCCACTGCGTAGTCCATTCTGACTTGGTAATTTAATGGGCTATTTATATTCTCGCTTTTGGAAGGAAGTTTTTCTCTTATACATCTTCGCACCCCTACATACCTAAATGGCCAAGATTATGATGAAAATCACAAATGAGAGAGTGAGAAGAGGATGGGAGTGCTCTCTTGTAAAATTTATAGGAGCTATTATCAACGTCTTGAAGTTCAGCAAGTTGCAGATCTGTTGATTGGGATCTTGCAATTGCTGTATAATAAATAATAGAAGAGGAAGGAAGAAAAGAATGTATTGCATGGCATGAAGGATCTGGAGTGCTATCTTGATATGCCAATGTTCGTATATGTGTAACAGATTGATTGTTGCAATCGATGATGGGGTCTCTAGAGTGGGCATCACTAGGATTATCCTTCCCTGCAATATGACGAATGTCATTTGTGTATTGTGAAATGAATTCAAATGAACGGGCTTCTTTAGGAGAGTGTCGTGTGTTGGGGGATTTAGCGGCACCAACTATGGCCTTACAATCTGTGAGCACAAAGTAACTTGTCCCTTCTAGTAAATGTTGAAAGTGCTTGATCGCAAGATGAATTGCGGTCAATTCCTTAGTGAATGTACTATGTTTTGATTCCGGGCCACGAAAAGATTTGCTAAAGAAGCCCAGAACCTCCCACTTATTTCCATAATACTGTTGAAGGACGGCACTGAGACCAAGATTAGAGGCTTCAGTATTGAGGCGTAATGGGCAGTCTCGCCAAAAGGGTGGCATTGATGATATCTTGTTTTATGGGATCGAATGCATCTTGTTCTTGGCTGTCCCACTTTAAAACTGAATTGGGGCGGCGTTTATTTGCCTCTTTCAATAATTTCGTGAGGGGAATCAAGGTTGTGGCTGCTTGTCGAATGAATCTCCGTAAGAAATTCACTAACCCATGAATCTCTGCAACTCGTGTAGCGTTTTGGAGACAGGATAATCTTTAATAGCAGTGGTTTATCCTGTTAACGAGATATGCTTTTTAAATCAACGCCCTAGCAAAGAAAGTCGAGCGCGTCTACCGAAAAGATACACTTTGCAAGGTTTATCTATAATCCGTGTGATTCTAATGTTGAAAAGAGTTGTTCGATATGTTGCAAATGTTGAGTTTTGTCTTCACTGGCTATGATCAAGTCGTCTATATATGAGAAAATGAAATCCAATTCACTGAGATAAGACCAAATATTCATAAAGCCCGAGGGGCGTAGTCATAGCCGTCTTTTCAATGGATACAGGGTCTACAGGAGTTTGAAAAAATGCATTCTTAAGGTGAATTTTAGAGAATTTAGTACAGTTTTGGAGTTTTGCCGTGAAGCCCCAGGCAATTGGCACATCCTTGGTTTTGGTAGATTTCGTTTGGCACGAATACTCCCTTTAGTTAATGTACTACTAGTGGTTAAACTCACTGTGGTAAAAGCCCATTGAATAACCATCCGATCCTCCGTTTCATCTCAAAGCCTCGAACCCAAGCCAAGCTGAGACGAATCATCTGTGGATATTCCTGCCAGTCTGGCCTGTGTGCACTTGTACAGAGACTCGTATCGCCTCTCGCTTCCCCTCTTCCCCGTAGAGCTCGCACTGAGTAGCTCTATTAATCTCGGTTCTTGTCTTCATTGAGTATTTATTGCCATTATTTTATTTAATCTATTTATTGTGTATAACTGTGTCAATATTAAAGTATATTTTATTCCTACTTTTTCATAAGCCACATAGCCACAGCCTACATTAGTTAATAACGGCCAACTGCACTCAATTTTGGGGATTTTAAATCCTTCTTACTCGTCTCCCCTTCCCCCTCACTTCTATCCCCCATCTCTGTCGTCACCAGAGTAGAATAATGGCCACACGTTGACCTTGAGCGACCACGTTTATTGGGTAGAAGTCATGTATATGTCAGGGTCATTCTACGATATATATATATATATATATATATATATATATATATATATATATATATATATATATGTATATATATATATATATATATATATATATATATGTATATATATATATATATATATAATATATATATATGAGTCCATTAAACCCCATTGAAAGAGAAAACGGAATAATTTTTCCTTGCAGTAATATTTTTATTACCTTTTTTCGAAAAATCCGTGCAGGGAAGCGATTCGAACCAGGCACACTGAGGCAGCGAGCACCGCTTTGATCACAGTTAAAAGTATGCCGTTAGTACACTACGCTAACGGCATACTTTTAACTGTGATCGAAACGGTGCTCGCTGCCTCAGTGTGCCTGGTTCGAATCGCTTCCCTGCACGGATTTTTCGAAAAAAGGTAATAAAAATATTACTGCAAGGAAAAATTATTCCATTTTCTCTTTCAATGGGGTTTAATGGATTCATATATATATATATATATATATATATATATATATATATATATATATATATATGTGTGTGTTCCTGATGAAATGCAGAAAAAAATTCTTATATCCAACTCTCAGCATAGAATTCGTTATCATTGCACCCACATAACTCAATCTTGTAGCATTTTTAGGTGGCTCACATACGTTGGGTTTTTCTTTAGTGATAAATTTCGTGTTTTGTGTGCGTGGGAGGTGTGTATGTGGCGCTTTTGTGCGTGGCTCATGTGAGCGCGGGCAGTGTGTGCACGGGGCGTATTGTGCGTACGTTGAGTATTTTCCATTGGGAAAAGAAATAGCAGTTTTGTTTTGTTTTTTTCTGAAGAGAGAGATCGATTGAATGATAAATTATGACTTTTTTTAATTTAAAACAATGTGTACATGAAAAAATTGAATTTTAAATAATGACTTTTTTTTAATTTAAAACAATGTGTACATGAAAAAATTGTGCTACTTCCTTCAAGGAGACATAACGATACACTAAAATGTGTGGCATATATGTACAACACAAAAAATATATAGTATCGATTAATAAACTAAGATATCTGGTAGGATTAAAAGTCATTTAACTGAAATAGGCCTAAATATTAACTTAGAACATAGGGTATAAATTAATTGTTAATCCATTGGGCTAACCACTATTGTGTTTGATTGCTTATTGTGATCGTATACGAACTAATGCGCCTTAAAACATGGTCATAAGCATAAAAAAATCACGACCAATAAAAATAATACGGTGTACCAAATGAAGTGGTATACGAGCCATCTGGGTGTCGTAAAACACGGAAAAATGAACCATTAATTCGGAAGGAAAATTAATTTACGTTAATGCAAAGCTCTACTCAAAAGGTTTCTCCGTCGTTTAAGAAAGAAAGATATAAAAAACGCAAGAAAGATCTCTTTCGTTACAAACACCAACCTCATTGTGAGCTTTAGGATGCCATGAAAACTAAGCCTTCTCTTTCCCCCAGAAAATGCTCAAATGAGCTCAGGACGTAAATCGGAATTTACATGAGGGAAACTGATAAAACAAAGTATGTCGGGTTTTATTGCTATTTCAAGCACTTTGGCAATAACAGAAGAGAAGTTTGGGAATAATGAACCACATCTTACTGACAAGTGGGTTGATTTTTTAAGGAAAAGCTGGGTATTTTAAAACAGTAAGGATAACAGACAATAAATACTGCAAGAGGAGATAAAAAAAGTAAATGGTTTAAAAAATAAAACCTGAAAGGCCGAGACTAGTAGAAAGAGGCTCTCAGAATGGAAAATGTGAACCCAAATGAAATAGGGCTGAATATTCAAAGGGAGGCGTGAACTGAACTCGTTAAGCTCGGTCTTTCTAATGAAACTGCAAAAGTTTTTCAGAATTTTGAGCCCAAAATATTATCTCATTTGTTGAATCTGAATGTTGTCTGCACAGAGTAACTAATACGAAATTATAGTACGCTAAGTTAAAGAAAATTAAAGGTATACTAATCTGTTTTTTTACGACTCCAGGCGAATCGGGCTTCAACGCTACTAAACACTATCCAGAATATTTTACAAGCTAAGGCGGCCCTTGATAGCAAAGGGGAGCTATGTGGTCTACCATCTCGTCCAATAATCTTTTTCTACCTAAAAATGATTGAGTGAATACAAGGGAAGTTTACGGCGGAACATTTGAGATGTGGTGCTTTTGTTGAATATATTAACACGGTTTATATTAGATTATAATTATGCAAATTTCTTTTGCATAGCAATGGCGCGAGTCAAAATTGGATAGAACTAAGGCCAAGATAATTAGGACTAACTAGCCAGACCAGTAAGAATGCCTACCCGTTAGAATATTTTGTCCATTTTTAATTGTTTAAATTGATACTTTAGAAGCAGTGAAAAAAATTAAAACAATTCTAGGCCTAACCTGAATAGAGTTAAGAAAACTAAAATTTATAAACAAACTTCTTTTATTTATGCACAAACTCAAACTCAAGCTTATAAGTAAACAAAAATCCCCTAAGGTAACTTCGCACAAGCAGCTAAGTACTGAAAACTAGTGTCAAACTTGAAATAGAAGAGGGAGGGTGAGGAGGGAAGCCAATGTCCATGTCTAAAACCTTCCGAATTGTTAAACAAATATCTAAGGCCTCACCAAAGTATACTGGGAGGGGTTATTTTAATACCAGGACAGCATGGCATAATAGAGCTCTGGGACGTTTGATTTTGACGCCAATTGGCTGTAACCCAGTTTGACGGATTCATACAGGCAGCTCCATCTACCTAAGTTCTTATGTACATACATAAATAATCACTAAGCGGATTTTTTTATCTTTTTATGGTGCAATTTCGCCTCCTCAGCCAGATTGCTGAACGGCCGGTTACTCGAGTGAATATGCTGTGTCATGTTTAGTGTTACGATATCCTTTGTTTGTGTTTTTTAGAAGCATAAGCATTGTTTTCACTCTTAAAAAATGACAACGTGCGAACTTGCTGAAGAAAGAAGAATTCAGGAAAACGTGCAAGTGTTTCATGTATGCAGTTCCTGATAATCGGCAGAAACATTATTATCTATAATTAATCCTTGCCAGAGATGCGGTATAAACATTTGATCTTAACCACTCAAGAACTTTAAAAAATCCAGAAACAGGTACTCACACAAACCAAATAGAGTTGCTTTGGGCCAAGGTGAAATGCGAAATAGAAAAGAATGTGGAACCGATCGTTCTATGAAGGCAATGAAATAAAGGAAAATACTTACGAGCAGTTGCTCCAGTTTACAAAGACCTTGTAAAGTTTTATCTATTAAATAATGTTTAGTTTTACCTTTTTTTTTACTTTCCATAGCTTTTATTTTTTTTTTTTACTTTCCTCTTATTCGCTCCCCAAATCCCCAAATACTTATAACATAGGAATGAACCCATCCTTCGATTCCCGCGCATGATAAAGGCAGGTCAGCCTCCCAGAGCCATAATAAGAGAAAAGATCTCGCAAAGCCATTATCTCTCATCCCTTTGCACGCACATCTCTTACTTTTCCTTTCTTCATTCTGCCTTCAAGAGTTTCCCTGCTCCATGCTCGTGGCAAAACTCGGTAATACAGCTCTTTCTGTAACCTTCCCTCCTCCAACACCGCCCACACAAACACACACACACACACAGAAACACAACAAGGCCATCTTCTGGCGCCTTTGTGTTTTCTAGCGATTGTCATTCTGATATTTATTTAAGTTTCATTATCCGGTCAAAGGAGAATTTCAAATGACATCCGAAGAGGCTTATTTATGACTGGAACCTGAAAGAAGCAGCTACTTCGAACTACTTATAAGTAGATAATTGTAAACAATCGAAGAGAGAAACGTCGCCCTCCACGGTTTAGCGCACATGAACGCGATATCTCACAACACAATAAGACCTTTGGAATCTATCGGTGTACGTGGTAAGACCCGCAATTTAAGTATTTAAATTTGACGAGGTTTGCTGTTGAGAAGATTTTCATTTTAACCTAGGCTTTATTATTTTTCCTCAAGTAATTAATTTTTCTTTCCTACCTATGTATTCTGTGCATAATTTTCCAATGAAGGGAAGTACCATGTTGGCTACTTAACTTTTTTTTAATTATCGCATTTTAGGAGAGGGAAATCGGGTTTCGCTTGATATATATTCGTTAGGAATCAGTTAATATATATATATATATATATATATATATATATATATATATATATATATATATATATATTAACCATGTAGTAGACTAAGCTATAAGGGCGACCACGTGCCCTTCTGTACCCACGTGGTCTCGAGATCACCGCATGGAGCATTGAAAGCAGGGTTGAACCAGGGTGCAGCCTAACTAATTATCACACCCCAGCTATATTTGCTTAGGGACTGATTTCCTCGTCTCCCATGGCCGCCTTTCAGCCAACATTCCTGCCTTTCTGTTATAGATCAAAGTTCGTTGAACATTCTACGCCATCGTTATCACAATTCTCCCCCAAAGGGGTCACTGACTTTTCACCAAAATCGTACGTGTGTGTGGAGGTAGCCGACAAGCCACCTAAAGCCACCTCGCCGAGCGTCTATATAATCCTTCGACTCAGTTTGGTAAGCAGCACTAATAGACTTCCCACCTATCACTGCGAACGAGCTCAAGGACGCCCCCTCCCCCTCGATCGGAGACAACGACGATTTTGATTTGAGAACGAAGACTAAATCAACATCTGTGAACTCTGCCATAGTCAATCGGCGAGTATCTGACGAGGATTCCAATCCGCGAAGGCCATCTACGTGTGCTCCGTCATCTGAAGCGAGAGGTAACCCGACTTCCCCATCGCTGTCATCGTATCCCGACTGGCTTTTTTTCTGCAACTAGCTCGTAAGCAATTGTAACCGTTGCCGCCTGCAGATTGATCTAGCATCTGGCTTAACCAATTGATCCATTCTTTTCCTCTGTTTAAAATCCCCCTTTTTTCACAGCTCTTAACTCGACCACGTTAATCCCCTAATTAACTCACCTGTATCTCACGTAGACATTTAACTCCGCCTGTGCGACCATTCCCTTTAAATCCAATATATGTGTGTATTTAAATATTACTTTGTTGCTCGTAAAGATATATTTTTGTCATTGACTTTCCTTTGCAACATCTACGTGTACCAGCTACCTGTTAATCTTTGGCTAACTTGCACTCTAAAATATTTTTTTAAAAAATGACCCCGCAAAGTTAATAATAACCCCTCCCCACTGGACTCATAATAATTTCCCCATTCACTAACGGTCTACAAACAACTTCGGCCTAAAGCCCTCAAAGTACCTACCTATATATATTTTTTCCCTGTGGGCTTTGTCGCACTTATTGCTTACTCATGCGATAATTTGTGAGTTTTCCATATATATATATATATATATATATATATATAAATATATATATAGAGGGGGAGGGGGAGAGGGGGAGAGGGGGAGAAAGGGGGAGAGGGGGGAGGGGGGAGAGGGAGAGAGGCGAAGACCAAGTCGAGAGAGAGAGAGAGAGAGAGACATAGAGTTACATAGAGTTACATAGAGTTACATAGAGGGGGAGAGAGGGAGGGGGAGAGAGGGGGAGAGAGGGGGAGAGAGAGGGAGGGGGAGAGAGGGGGAGAGAGGGGGAGAGAGAGGGAGGGAGGGAGGGAGGGAGAGAGAGAGAGAGTTACAAGGAGTTACAAGGAGGTACAAGGAGTTACAAGGAGTTACAAGGAGTTACAAGGAGTTACAAGGAAAGAAGGTACCCTAGGAGACCTTACGGTCCATTCAAAGAGGGTACCTTGGGACTAGCAATCGAGCGGGCACATGGCTGCTCAATTGTTTTGCGTCCCTAAACGGCCACTTTTCAAGACTTTGTCTAGTCTTGACTTGAACTGGTCAACAGATTCACTGTTGACAACTTCCACTGGAAGTGCGTTCCACTTACCGCAGATACTGTAGGTGAAAAAGTTTCCACACAGATTGCGGTTGTAACGCTTCAATTCAAGTTTGAAGCCGTGATTGCGCGTTCTGTTCTCACTCAGTGTGAAAATATCCCGGTAGTCAACATTGTCGATCCCTCGAAGTATTTTGAAAACTTCGATGAGCTGACCACGCAGTCTACGGGTTTCCAACGAGAACAGATCTAATTCCCTTAGTCTATCCTCATAACTTTTATGTCGGATAGAGGGAATCAGTTTGGTTGCCCTGGCTTGTACGCGTTCCAACCTTGCGATGTCCTTTCGAAACGAAGGACTCCAAAATTGTACGGCATACTCCAGGTGCGGCCGAACTAGGGAGTTGTTCAGACAAAGTACTATCTCCCTGTTACGGTATCCAAACTGGCGCTTTATGTAGCCTAACATTCTTTGGGCTTTCTTCTCTGCCTCAATGCACTGTTTCGAGAACTTGAGTTCGCTAGTGACAGTAACACCCAAGTCCTTCTCAGTGTCACTCGATTCGAGAGCAGTGCCCTTAAGGATATAATGAGATTGGGGATTTCTGTGGCCGATATGCATTACTTTGCACTTGTTCACGTTGAACGGCATTTGCCACGTGTCCGACCACTCCATAATCTTCCCAAGGTCTTCCTGCAGGCGGGCAGTATTTCCATCCTTTGCAACGTTCATACCAAGCTTGGTATCGTCGGCAAATTTGGAAATCTTGGCAACCATGTCACTGTCCATGTCGTTAACGTAGATGATGAATAGTAGTGGTCCCAGGACAGAACCTTGAGGCACTCCGCTAGTAACGGGCACCCACTCAGAAGCCTGTCCATTCACAACCACCCGTTGCCGTCTGCCACTTAGCCAGTTCTCGATCCAGCCGGCTACTTTTCCGTCTATGCCCAGCGCTCGCACTTTCCGGAGAAGGCGGCGGTGTGGTACCTTATCAAAGGCTTTCTGAAAGTCTAAGTAAACCACATCCACCGCCTTGTCCCGATCGTGCTCACTGAACACGAAGTGGAAGAATTCCACAAGGTTCGTCAGGCATGACCGTTGCCTTCGGAAGCCGTGCTGGGAACTCCTCAGTAGCAGGTTTGACTCTAAATACGACGTTATTTTCTCCACCATCATGCTTTCCATGAGTTTACCGACTAGAAAAAGTCAGACTGATAGGTGGGTAGTTTGACGGATGGCTGGAGGATCCTTTCTTGAAGATCGGAGTCACCTCCGCCTCACGCCAGTCTCTAGGAACGCATCCGGTCCGGATTGACATGTTAAAGATAGCGCACAGATGTCGTGATACTTCATCGCACACTTCCTTCAACACCTTGGGTTGAAACCCGTCCGGTCCAGGGGACTTATTCGTCTTTAGGTCAGCGATCTTTTTCTTTATTTCTCCTTCGGTGAAGTCCATTGCCTCCAGCTTTTCCCCCGAGTAGGAATCCGTGGGCCGGGGGATGGGACCACACTCTTTAGTAAACACTGAGGACAAGTAGTCATTGAGAAGGTTAGCATTTTCTGCATCTGACTGAGTTAATGCACCCTCCTCGTCCACTAGGGGCCCAATCCTACGATGGATTGGTTTACGGCTATTTACATAGCCGAAGAACTCCTTGGGATTCTCCTTGCAGAGTCTCGCCACTCGGAGTTCCTCAGTACGCTTAGCCGCCCTTATGCTGGACTTCACTCTCCTGGCTAGCCTCCGGTACTCGTCAAAG
The DNA here is from genome assembly GCA_963969495.1 of Ceratothoa steindachneri. NCBI lineage: Eukaryota > Metazoa > Arthropoda > Malacostraca > Isopoda > Cymothoidae > Ceratothoa > Ceratothoa steindachneri. The sequence goes on from OZ018321.1 coordinate 170,175,106, forward strand.
GCACCCGAGATCTTCGATCGCCGGTACGCATTTCTCTTCTCCCTAAGCAGTTGGCCGATTTCTCGATTAAACCACTTTGGTTGAACAGAAGACCGATGGAGGCATTTTAGAGGGATGCAACTTGATTGAAGACTCATGAATTTATTTTTGAAATTGTTCCACGAATCCTCAACCTCTTCGCATACCGCTAGCCTTACATCAGTCAGCCCAGCACGAAGGCGTGCAAAGTCTGCTCTTCTCAAGTCAAGTTTCCTTGATTGACTGGCAACAGACCTTACCTTCGGGATCTTGACGGTAAATCTAACTAGCTGGTGATCACTGCCACCGAGCTCTTCGCCTACAGAGACATCCTCAACGATATCATCCTCAGAGGTGAAGACCAAGTCGAGAGAGAGAGAGAGAGAGAGAGAGAGAGAGAGAGAGAGAGAGAGAGAACGAGAGAGAGAGAGAGAGAGAACGAGAGAGAGAGAGAGAGAACGAGAGAGAGAGAGAGAGAGAGAGAACGAGAGAGAGAGAGAGAGAGAGAACGAGAGAGAGAGAGAGAGAACGAGAGAGAGAGAGAGAGAGAACGAGAGAGAGAACGAGAGAGAACGAGAGAGAGAACGAGAGAGAGAAAGAGAGAGAGAACGAGAGAGAGAACGAGAGAGAGAACGAGAGAACGAGAGAGAGAACGAGAGAGAGAACGAGAGAGAGAGAGAGAGAACGAGAGAGAGAACGAGAGAGAGAACGAGAGAGAGAGAGAGAGAACGAGAGAGAGAGAGAGAACGAGAGAGAGAGAGAACGAGAGAGAGAGAGAACGAGAGAGAGAGAGAACGAGAGAGAGAGAGAACGAGAGAGAGAGAGAGAGAGAACGAGAGAGAGAGAGAGAGAACGAGAGAGAGAGAGAGAGAGAACGAGAGAGAGAGAGAGAACGAGAGAGAGAGAGAGAGAGAGAACGAGAGAGAGAGAGAGAGAGAGAGAACGAGAGAGAGAGAGAGAGAGAACGAGAGAGAGAGAGAGAGAGACGAGAGAGAGAGAGAGAGAGAGAGAGAGAACGAGAGAGAGAGAGAGAGAACGAGAGAGAGAGAGAGAGAGAGAGAGAACGAGAGAGAGAGAGAGAGAGAGAGAGAACGAGAGAGAGAGAGAGAGAACGAGAGAGAGAGAGAGAGAGAACGAGAGAGAGAGAGAGAGAACGGAGAGAGAGAGAGAGAGAACGAGAGAGAGAGAGAGAGACGAGAGAGAGAGAGAGAGAGAGAGAGAGAACGAGAGAGAGAGAGAGAGAGAACGAGAGAGAGAGAGAGAGAACGAGAGAGAGAGAGAGAGAGAACGAGAGAGAGAACGAGAGAGAGAGAGAGAGAACGAGAGAGAGAGAGAGAGAGTAACAAGGAAAGTAAGTACCCTAGGAGACCTTACGGTCCATTCAAAGAGGGTACCTTTGGACTGCAATTGAGCGGGCACATGGCTGCTCAATTGTTTTGCGTCCATAAACGGCCACTTTTCAAGACTTTGTCTAGTCTTGACTTGAACTGGTCAACAGATTCACTGTTGACAACTTCCACTGAAGTGCGTTCCACTTACCGCAGATACTGTAGGTGAAAAAGTTTCCACACAGATTGCGGTTGTAACGCTTCAGTTCAAGTTTGAAGCCGTGATTGCGCGTTCTGTTCTCACTCAGTGTGAAAATATCCCGGTAGTCAACATTGTCGAACCCTCGAAGTATTTTGAAGACTTCGATGAGCTGACCACGCAGTCTACGGTTTCCAGCGAGAACATATCTAACTCCCTTAGTCTATCCTCATAACTTTTATGTCGGATAGAGGGAATCAGCTTGGTTGCCCTGGCTTGTACGCGTTCCAATCTCGCGATGTCCTTTCGCAATGAAGGACTCCAAAATTGTACGGCATACTCCAGGTGCGGTCGGACAAGTGAGTTGTACAGGCACAGTACAATCTCCTGGTTCCGATAACCAAACTGGCGCTTAATATAGCCTAGCATCCTTTGGGCCTTTTTCTCCGCCTCAATGCACTGTTTCGAGAACTTGAGGTCACTAGTGATTGTTACACCCAAGTCCTTCTCAGTGTCACTCGATTCAAGAGCAGTGCCCTTAAGGATATACTGAGATTGGGGGTTTCTGTGGCCGATATGCATCACTTTGCATTTGCCCACGTTAAAAGGCATTTGCCACGTGTCCGACCACTCCCCAATCTTCCCAAGGTCTTCCTGCAGGCGGGCAGTATTTCCATCCTTTGCAACGTTCATACCAAGCTTGGTATCGTCGGCAAATTTGGAAATTTTGGCAACCATGTCACCGTCCATGTCGTTGACGTAGATGATGAATAGTAGTGGTCCCAGGACAGAACCTTGAGGCACCCCGCTAGTAACGGGCACCCACTCAGAAGCGAGGCCATTTACCACCACCCTTTGCCGTCAGTCACTTAGCCAGTTCTCGATCCAGTCGGCTACTTTTCCGTCTATGCTAAGCGCTCGCACTTTCCGGAGAAGGCGGCGGTGTGGTACCTTATCAAAGGCTTTCTGAAAGTCTAGGTAGACCACATCCACCGCCTTGTCCCGATCGTGCTCGCTGAAAACGAAGTGGAAGAATTCTACAAGGTTCGTCAGGCATGACCGTTGCCTTCGGAAGCCGTGCTGGGAACTCCTCAGTAGCAGGTTTGACTCTAAATACGACGTCACTTTGTCCACCATGATGCTTTCCATGAGTTTACCGACTATTGAAGTCAGACTGATAGGTCGGTAGTTCGACGGTTGGTTACGGTCTCCTTTCTTGAAGATCGGAGTCACCTCCGCCTCACGCCAGTCTCTAGGAACGCATCCGGTCCGGATTGACATGTTAAAGATAGCGCACAGATGTCGTGATACTTCATCGCACACTTCCTTCAACACCTTGGGTAGAAACCCGTCGGGTCCAGGGGACTTATTCGTCTTTAGGTCAGCGATCCTTTTCTTTATTTCTCCTTCAGTGAAGTCCATTGCCTCCAGCTTTTCCCCCGAGTAGGAATCCGTCGGCTGGGGAATGGGACCACACTCTTCAGTAAACACCGAAGAGAAGTAGTCGTTGAGGAGGTTAGCATTTTCTGCATCTGAATGCTTTAATGTCCCCTCCTCATTCCTCAAAGGGCCAATCGTTCGACGGATTGGTTTACGGCTGTTCACATATCCAAAAAACTCCTTGGGATTCTCTTTACAGAGTCTCGCCACTCGGAGTTCCTCAGACCGCTTAGCCGCCCTTATGCTGGACTTCACTCTCCTGGCTAGCCTCCGGTATTCGTCAAAGTCACCCGAGATCTTCGATTGCCGGTACACATTTCTCTTCTCCCTAAGCAGTTGGCCGATTTCTCGATTAAACCACTTTGGTTGAACAGACGACCGACGGGGGGCATTTCAGAGGGATGAAACGCGATTGAAGACTCATGAATGTGGTTTTGAAACTGTTCCAAGAGTCTTCAACAGCCTCGCACTCTTCTAGCCTCGCGTCAGTCAGTTCCGCGCGTAGACCTGCAAAGTCTGCTCTTCTCAAATCCCAGTTTCCTTGATTTACTAGTTGCAGACTCTGCCTTGGGGACTTTGACTACGAATCTAATTAGTCGGTGGTCACTGCCACCGAGCTCTTCGCCAACAGAGAGGTCCTCAACGATGTCATCCTCAGAGGTGAAAACCAAGTCGAGGATATTGTCTCCTCTCGTTGGCTCTCTCACCCATTGAGTGAGGAACTCGTTGTTCGTGAACTCCAGGAGTGGTGCGTTCTCGCCACAGGGTTCTCTGGTTTCCCAGTCAACTTGTGTATTGAAATCACCCATGACGATACACACTCTGTCTTCGACAAGTTCTCCTAGTAGCTGGTACAGATCTCTGTCCTTTTTCAACGAGTTGGGCAGGAGGTCTATAAAGCACCAGGGGTCCTATATTTGGCAGCACCTATCTCTAGGTCAACACCTAGTAGTTCATGGTCGGATACGATGTTGCAATCCGTCGAGTTGAGAGTATCCTTGACATACAACATCACACCGCCACCCTCTCTGTCTGGCCTATCTTTCTGGAAGAGCTGGTAACCGGGAATCGTGAATTCGCCTTCAAAATCTCGGCTTGAGGTTTTAATCCACGTCTCCGTTATGGCCACCATCTCAGGTTCCTCTGTTGCTACGAGGCCACGGAGCTCAAGAAACTTATTCCTGATTGACCTCGCGTTGAACAGAAGAACTTTTAGGGAGTCCCCCAGTGTAGGACTCCCTACCCTCTTCCGTTTCCGGCTTCTTTTGTGTGGTAGTAACCCTCTTTGCCACATCTAAGAACGTCGTTTCCAGGAGTGACACGGGCATACTCTCTTATGTCCGCCTTTACTCTGGGTCGGACGCTCCTCTGCGTCTGCTCTACGACATCCTGGATTAGGTTACAGAGTACAGCCTTTCCCTTGAATGAAAGGTGCACTCCGTCCCTTTGGTAAAGGTCGTTTCGACCGTAAAGGTGCGGTAAGGGTCCAGAAAGAAGACCCCTTCCGCCGTACAGAGGTCGGACAGGCGCTGGTTCAGGGTCACGTTCCCTAGAGTGAGCTGTCCGGCTAGGACCTCTTCTTGGGGAGCATCCCTACAACGACCCGTTGCGAGTTCTCTCAGAGAGAGAGAGAGAGAGAACGAGAGAGAGAGAGAGACGAGAGAGAGAGAGAGAGAGAACGAGAGAGAGAGAGAGAACGAGAGAGAGAGAGAGAAAACGAGAGAGAGAGAGAGAGAACGAGAGAGAGAGAGAGAGAGAGAGAGAGAGAACGAGAGAGAGAGAGAGAGAGAGAGAGAGAGAGAGAGAGAGAACGAGAGAGAGAGAGAGAGAGAGAGAACGAGAGAGAGAGAGAGAGAACGAGAGAGAGAGAGAGAGAGAACGAGAGAGAGAGAGAGAACGAGAGAGAGAGAGAACGAGAGAGAGAGAGAGAACGAGAGAGAGAGAACGAGAGAGAGAGAGAGAGAACGAGAGAGAGAGAACGAGAGAGAGAGAGAGTTACAAGGAGTTACAAGGAATATTAGTACCTCAAAAGACTAGTTTGTCCCGAGGGGTACTTTTGTTGTGTTTTTTCTAACTAATTGCTTTAGAGAAAGTATAGTACAGTTTAAGGCTCTCCCCTCCCACCTCTCCCACCCGAGTCAATCGGGCATGAAAAGTATGAAAAGACACCTGCTGTCCGAAAGAAAGTGTACAATCAGGAATTTTTATAGTAAAGCGGAGCCTATGTCTTTATTGTATTATTTAGTTAAGAATCAATTGTTTAAACAAACATACAAAAAATATTATCTTAAAAAGTAATCGTCCTTATAATTTTATCTAATCTCTTTTTGAAAGTATTAACGGTAGGACTCGAGACCAATCTCTTCCGATAACTGGTTCCATGCATTTACAATTTTGTACGAGAAAAAATTTCCACATAAATTAAGACTGTACTTTTTCGGAACTAGTTTCATGCTGTTATTTCGTGTCATATTTTTATTGAATTCGAACCAGGTGGTGTAGTCTACATTTTCAATTCCTTTTAGGATTTTAAATACTTCAATGAGCTGACCTCGCATACGTCTAGTTTCTAGTTTGTATAGATTTAACTTTTCCAGTCTTGTTTTGTAATTGTATTTTCTTAATGATGGAATCATCTTCGTAGCCGTTGCTTGTACTCTCTCTAATCTTTCTATGTCCTTTCTGAGGGAGGGTGACCATACCTGTGCACAGTATTCTAATTGTGGTCTTACTAGAGCATTGTATAAGTTAATTATTACCGTCTCGCTTTTATAGCTGATCTGTCTCTTAATGTATCCAAGTATCTTTCGCGCTTTCTTTTCTACATCAACACAGTGCTGTGTGAACTTTAGGTCATTAGATATACAAACACCGAGGTCCTTTTGGATTTCTGTTTCTGCTATTATTTTGTTATTGAGTTTGAATTCTGCCTTCGGATTTTTGTGGCCAACGTGCATTAATTTGCATTTGTCAAGATTTAGTGGGAGATTCCATCTTTCAGACCATTCAGATATGTGGTCAATGTCCTTTTGAAAATCTATTATATCTTGCTCGGTAACTATGCTTTTACCCAATTTGCAGTCGTCAGCGAATTTGGAGATCTTAGAGATTAATCCACGTCTATATCATTTACATATATAATAAAAAGCAAGGGGCCCAAGACTGATCCCTTGAGGAACGCCGCTATTTACAGTTATCCACTCGGACTCTTCTCCATTGATCACCACCCTCTGCATACGATTACTAAGCCAGTCTTCAATCCAATTCGCTATTTTGCCCTCGTATTCCTAGGGCTCTAACTTTGGACATTAATTTCCCGTGTGGCACCTTGTCAAAAGCCTTTTGAAAATCTAAATACAGGATGTCGACAGATCTCTCACTATCATGAATGGTGTTAATGTAATGAAAAAACTCTAGCAAGTTTGTAAGACAAGATCTGTGTTTCCTAAATCCGTGTTGTGTGTTTCTTAGCAGTTCATTGGTTTCTAAGTGGCTTACT
>OZ018321.1:170181789-170199289 GCA_963969495.1 Ceratothoa steindachneri
GATTGATTAAAAATTTTGGCTAGGTGTTTACTAAAAACTTCCTTCGCTTCTTTCAAAACTCTAGGATAAAACATATCAGGTCCAGGAGATTTGTTGACGTTCATTTTATTTATTAAATTTACAACATCTTCGGTTGTACAGCTAACATTCTCGAATGGGTCGTCTCCGTCGTATACAATATTTATCTCGGGTATAGGAGAAGTTATTTGAGTAGTAAAAACACTCGCGAAGTAATTATTGAGTAGACAAGCTATATCGTAGTCAGTGTATCTTAAGGTACCATTACAATCTCTCAATGGCCCAATATTGTTCTTTATTGGCTTCCTATTGTTTACAAGGGCATAAAACTCCTTTGGATTTATTCTACAATTTTGAGCGACTCGTATTTCTTCTTCTCGTTTTGCTATTTTTATCTCTCTTTTTATTTTTCTCCTTAAGACATGATATTGTTCCCTTAATTGTTGAGTACCTTTTATTTTTAGTAACCTATACATTTTTTGCCTGTCTTTTATCATTCTTTTTATTTCTTTGGTTAACCACGTAGGATCTTGTTTAACGGTTAAACTTCGGGTTTTAATTGGAATATTCTTTGTTTGCTGTTCCATGACAAAATTCTTAAATTCTATCCAATTATTGTTTACACCTTCATTTGATATCACATAAGCCTCTAAGCCTGCTTTGATGGCGTCGTAGTTTCCTCTGTTAAATTGGGGTCTCTGTATTTTTTTAATTCTTTCTAAGGCTGATATTATGATATTAAATTCTATTAAATTGTGGTCACTACCTTCAAATTTTTCGCCAACATAAGTGTTTGAAATCAATTCGCTTTCAGTGGACAATATGAGGTCTAATATGTTTTTACCTCTTGTTGGCTCACTAATCCACTGAGTCAAGAAATTTTCATCGATAAAGTCCAGAAGTCTCTGGCCTTCCCTGTCAGCTTGCTTTGTAGTCCAATTTATTTTACTGCAGTTAAAGTCACCCAAAATTACAGCTGTCTTCTTGTCGATTTGTTTTGTTAGCAGGCCGTATAGCATTACATCAAGTTCTGAAGACTGGTGCGGTTTTCTGTAGACTAAGTATATGCATATATTTATTTTATCTAAATTTAACTTAACTCCTATCATTTCGAGAGTAGTATCTAGGATTATTTCAGTTGGGTAAAGATGTTCTCGTACGTATAATAACACTCCTCCACCAACTCGGTCCTTTCTATCTTTGTTGAACATTTTATAATTTTTCAACTCAAATTCACCTTTAAAATCTCTGAGGTTTAAATTTATCCATGATTCAGTGATGGCAATTATGTCGTAATTCTCTGCAGCCACCAAAGCTCTGAATTCTAATAACTTATTTCTAATAGAACGTGCATTTAGAAGAACCGCTTTCATTGGTTTCTTACAATTTCTGGAGGCGATTCGTTTCCCGAAGGCTGGTTGGTCGCAGTGTTTGTTATTTGTGAAATATTCCTTATACGAGTACATTCATATAGATTATATACATTGATGTTCAGAAGGTCTCCATATTTTTTTTTACCTTTATTATTTAAGTGAGTCCCATCCTTTAAGAAATACTCACCACGATCGATAAAGCTTAGCCAGAGATTAACGAATTTAATGCCTTTTGACTCACACATTCTTTTGAGCTTCATATTTATTCCAATGGTTTTACTCATTACTTCTCTTGATGCATTCAGTCTTGGCAATATACCTATCATAATGCCTTTATCCGTTTTGTCTTTGATTTTGTTCGTTAATGATTCGAATTTTGAAACTACTTCCTCTGTATTTGTCTTTCCATCTTTTACATACGTGTCGTTTGAACCAACATGAACTACTACGGTACTGTCTTTACTGTCCAATTTTAGTTTCGAAATTTCTTCTTCAATTTTCCTAATAGTAGCACCTGGATAACAATAAGTCACCCTATTTTTCTTTTCATTTAGGCCAAAAAAGTCACTTTGATTTCTTACGAGAGAATCTCCGATAAGGGTCGTCTGCTTTTCCTCTTTGGAAGCCAAAGAGCTTTGTTTTGTTCTAGTGGACTTTGAAAAACTATTATAGGATCCAGGTTGCATATTCTGTGATGTATTTGCATTTACAGTTTGTTTGCTCCTTACTATTGTAGAAGCACTATCTTTACTTTCTACTTTATTTTCCAGTATTGCAACTGCTTGTTCAAGACGAACAATTTTCTCACTTAAGTTAACATTCTGCTGGGAAATATTTTGATTTGCTGACTCGAGGTAAAGTATTTTATTCTCTAATTCCTTAATTTTAGCTTCGGAATTTTGACAAGCGGGGCTCCTTGTAGCAACATCGAGATATTTAGACTCCAGTGCTATAAATTTGTTTTCCAGGACACCGATAGTTTTTAAAAAGTCACTTTTTTCCCTGGTATGTTTTTCTTCTATTTTGCAGAATAAACAAATGCTGATGGAGGTGATGCTGTTGAAGTTTTGCTCCGGAAAATTTATGCACCACTTGAGAGTCTTGCACTTGAAACACAAAGCTTTTAATTTCTCCGCTCCTGGCATAATTAATTATTGTATTATCCTTGATTATTATATTATACAAATATGGAGGCGAGATACGGGTAGATTCGTGCAAAACCTACTTTTCAACAAATAATGATAAGATTCTAATATTATAATGTACAATTATGTAGGTCAGATACAGTGTTAAATCGTAAAAGAATTTCTTTCCAAAGATTAATGGCAATGCTTTAGAATTTATACTACTGAAAACGATTTATTCACCTGAGTAACGGAAAATTTAAGAATCAAGATGGCGCTTGTCGCTATAGTTTAAAATGGATAACCTATACACCAATTGGTTGCTCTATGTGACGTTGCGTGACGTGGAACAATGATATACGCTGATTGGGCGAGGAGATTATGACGTCAGAGATGTTGTGATGACGTCAAAAAAGAATGCGCGTTGATTGGTCCAGAAAGTAAAACGTCACTTACCGTATTTGAAGATGATTGGATCTTGAATTAAAAATTCAAGATGGAGATTAAATAGCAATATGGTATACTTTCCACAATTAAATAAATTAATTCACTATCCGCACTAAATTAATTAGGTTATTTCACATTCACAATATACTTTATGGCCTTTTTATTCAATAAAGGCGGGTTAAGGGTAAGAATTAGGCACTTGGTAATTATTTCACTGAGAGAGCAGAGTAAACACATGCGATTCGAGGAACGGCCAGAGAGAGAGAGAGAGAGAGAGAGAGAGAGAGAGAGAGAGAGAGAGAGAGAGAGAGAGAGAGAGAGAGAGAGAGAGAGAGAGAGAGAGAGAGAGAGAGAGAGAGAGAGAGAGAGAGAGAGAGAGAGAGAGAGAAGAGAGAGACAGAGAGAGAGAGAGAGAGAGAGAGAGAGAGAGAGAGAGAGAGAGAGAGAGAGAGAGAGAGAGAGAGAGAGAGAGAGAGAGAGAGAGAGAGAGAGAGAGAGAGAGAGAGAGAGAGAGAGAGTTACAAGGAGTTACAAGGAAAGATAGTACCTCAGAAGACTAAGTTAGTCCATACCGAGGAGGTACTCATTTAATATTGCTATTCAATCTACTCGTCATAGAAATAGTATAGTAAAGTTCAAGGCTCTCCCCTCCCACCTCTCCCGCCCGATCGTTCGGGCAATGAAAGATGAAAAGATACCCGCTGTGCTAGAAAAAAAGTACACAAACAGGAATTTCGACAGGAAAGCAGAAATGCATTTCTGCATTATTATTTTTCTTTTAATATTCTTAATCTAATTATTTTCAGTGTAATCTTATGTTTTTAGTATGTAAGCGTATTTATGATTTTATCTAACCTCCTTTTAAACCGCCTCGACACTGGGGCTCGAAACGACCTCTTCCGTTAACTGATTCCAAAATATTTACTATTTTATACGAAAAGAAATTACCGCATACATTCAATTTGTATTTTGGAGGGATTAGCTTCATACTGTTATTCCTTGTTACATTTCTGTTGAACTCGAACCAGATTGAGTAATCCACATTATCAATTCTATTTAGTATTTTATATACTTGAATCAACTGACCTCGTACACGTCTAGTTTCCAACTTGTAAAGGTTTAGCTTGTCTATTCGTGTTTCATAACTATAATTTCTTAACGAAGGTATCATTTTAGTAGCTGTGGCCTGAACTCTTTCTAATCTTTCAATGTCTTTTCTGAAGGAGGGTGACCAAGCCTGCGCACAGTATTCCAAATGGGGTCTCACTAGGGCATTATACAGGTTGATTACAGTTGTATCGCTTTTATAAGTGATTTGTCTCTTTATATAACCTAGTATCTTCCGCGCTTTCTTTTCAACATTGACGCACTGTCGAGTGAACTTGAGATCGTTTGTGACATAGATACTGAGATCTTTTTCGATTTCTGATTCTGTTATTGTTTCGCTCTCGAGTTTGTAATCTGCCTTAGGATTTTTGTGACCAATGTGCATTACTTTACATTTCTCCAGGTTAAGGGGAAGTTTCCACTTTCTAGACCATTCACTTATGTGATCAATGTCACTCTGAAAATCTAGTCTATCTTGCTCGGTGACTATGCTTTTACCCAGTTTACAATCGTCGGCGAATTTTGAGATTTTAGAAATTATTCCAACGTCTATGTCATTCACATATATAATGAAGAGCAAGGGTCCCAAGACCGATCCCTGGGGAACTCCACTAGTTACAGCTTTCCAATTGGACTCTTCTCCATTAATCACTACTCTTTGCTTACGATCGCTAAGCCAATCTTCAATCCAATTTGCTATTTTTCCACGTATTCCTAAGGCTCTGACTTTACACATTAGTTCCTTGTGTGGGACTTTATCGAAGGCCTTTTTAAAATCTAGATACAAAATGTCTACAGATCTATCACTATCATGAATTTTATTAATGTAATGTAAAAACTCTAATAAATTGGTAAGACAGGACCTATGCTTCCTAAATCCATGCTGCGTGTTGAATAGCAGTTCGTTTGTTTCTAGATGGCTCACTATTTTATCTGCAATAATACGCTCTAGCATCTTGCCTACCACCGATGTCAGGCTAATTGGTCGATAATTACTTGGTAAATCTTTTCGTCCTTTTTTGAATATTGGCGTGACATTAGCTAGTTTCCAGTCCTGAGGAACAGCCCCAGCTTCAAGGGATAAATTGAAGATGTACGTTAATTGATCCACTAGAACATCCTTCAATTCTTTTATTATTCTTGGCACTAGTTTGTCAGGCCCGGGGGATTTGAATCTCTTCATTTTATCTATTGCTATTTCTACATCAATCCCCGTGCATTCAATATTTTCTAGTGTGCCATTTCCTGAGTACTCACAGTAAGGCTCGATATTTGGATTAGAAGTGTCGTTGGTAAAAACAGATGCAAAATATTCGTTTAGTACAGTGGATATGTCTTTATCTTTAACTTGTAACTTATTGTGTCCGTCCATGATTGGCCCAATACTGTTTTTTATTGGTTTTCTACTATTAACTAGGGCATAAAATTCTTTGGGGTTTCTTTTACAGTTTAGTGCCACCCTCATTTCTTCGTTACGCTTTGCTCTCCTTATTTCGGTTTTTACCCGTCTCCTCAGATTGAAATAATTCTTCTTGTTAGTGTCTGAACTGTTCAGTTTAAACATCTTATAAGCATTTTTTCTTCTATTGATGTCTCTTTTTATTTCACTTGTTAACCATTTGGGATTTTGTTTTTTTCCTAATTTAGTGATTGCTAAAGGAATGAAATGAGATTGTTGCCTTAGAAGATTGTCTCTAAACTTGTTCCACACTTCATTTATATCTGTACCGTTTATATTAAAGTTCCTGAGAGAGAGAGAGAGAGAGAGAGAGAGAGAGAGAGAGAGAGAGAGAGAGAGAGAGAGAGAGAGAGAGAGAGAGAGAGAGAGAGAGAGAGAGAGTAACAAGGAGTAACAAGGAAAGTAAGTACCCTAGGAGACCTTACGGTCCATTCAAAGAGGGTACCTTTGGACTAGCAATTGAGCGGGCACATGGCTGCTCAATTGTTTTGCGTCCATAAACGGCCACTTTTCAAGACTTTGTCTAGTCTTGACTTGAACTGGTCAACAGATTCACTGTTGACAACTTTCACTGGAAGTGCGTTCCACTTACCGCAGATACTGTAGGTGAAAAAGTTTCCACACAGATTGCGGTTGTAACGCTTCAGTTCAAGTTTGAAGCCGTGATTGCGCGTTCTGTTCTCACTCAGTGTGAAAATATCCCGGTAGTCAACATTGTCGAACCCTCGAAGTATTTTGAAGACTTCGATGAGCTGACCACGCAGTCTACGGGTTTCCAGCGAGAACATATCTAACTCCCTTAGTCTATCCTCATAACTTTTATGTCGGATAGAGGGAATCAGCTTGGTTGCCCTGGCTTGTACGCGTTCCAATCTCGCGATGTCCTTTCGCAATGAAGGACTCCAAAATTGTACGGCATACTCCAGGTGCGGTCGGACAAGTGAGTTGTACAGGCACAGTACAATCTCCTGGTTCCGATAACCAAACTGGCGCTTAATATAGCCTAGCATCCTTTGGGCCTTTTTCTCCGCCTCAATGCACTGTTTCGAGAACTTGAGGTCACTAGTGATTGTTACACCCAAGTCCTTCTCAGTGTCACTCGATTCAAGAGCAGTGCCCTTAAGGATATACTGAGATTGGGGGTTTCTGTGGCCGATATGCATCACTTTGCATTTGCCCACGTTAAAAGGCATTTGCCACGTGTCCGACCACTCCCCAATCTTCCCAAGATCTTCCTGCAGGCGGGCAGTATTTCCATCCTTTGCAACGTTCATACCAAGCTTGGTATCGTCGGCAAATTTGGAAATCTTCGCAACCATGTCACCGTCCATGTCGTTGACGTAGATGATGAATAGTAGTGGTCCCAGGACAGAACCTTGAGGCACCCCGCTAGTAACGGGCACCCACTCAGAAGACTGTCCATTCACCACCAGCCTTCCCCTTCATCCCCTAAGAATAAAATTAATAGCTCACGGTTTCCTCCCAAGAACCCCCTCAAATTCAGTAAGGTAACGGGCCCCATTAAGCCCAGATATTTTCCTCCATCGGAACCCCGTAGGCTAATCCTATGTTTTGCGTGCGGTGTCGAAAGCCACACGCGGCCAAATTGCCCCCCAAATTACAAACTCCGTGATATCCCATTCACCAATTCCACCAGGTAAATGCTGCTCTCACTTCCCTTCCATCGCGACCAGAAACCCCAGATCCAATCTCGTCTCCCAGTGTCCCAGCTCACCAGGTTAATTTCCTCTTCGACAAAAGTTCTCCAGGAAGTTTGAAATTTGAAAACGGAAGCGTTGATGGGTGCCGAGTCTCCTCCTTCGTCTGCGATACCGTGTGTACTTGTATCGTGGTACCAAATGAACTTCTTTCCCCGGTGGCACCCGACCACAAAAGGTTTGCGGTAGTTCATGACTACCTGGAGTGTCAGTACTTTACGGATAGGCTGAAGTCATGTCAGCCCCTATCAAATTATGTTTGTTTAGGTAGGAAAGTGCCCCTAAGTCTCATTTAACCTAGTGGCTCAGCCCGTTATCACTAGAGCCCAGGCAGAAAAGGAATCCCAGACGCCCGCTACCCTTCAAATTCCCTTAGATTCAAATTTCAGCGGCTTTATGAACGAAGAATTCGCACAAAGACAGAAAGGGTGCCCAAATCTCAGTCATCGGTAACAAGGCAGCATCTTATATCGTGAAAGAAGGCTTTCTATATCGGGATTGCTCGGATGGCGTTAACCCCGAGGCTCACGCCCTCTGCGTTCCCCCTCGTATGTCACCCTGGTCCTAAAAAATTGCCTTTAATAGGCCCTTGTAGCTTTTGTCATCCGCGAAATAATGTTATGTATGTTATGTTATAGTGTGTTTTCTGGCCACTTCAGCCATAATAAGAATGCTCAGAGGATTTTCCGTTATTTCTACTGGCATGATGCTGCAGTTTACATTTCTGAATACTGCCAATCATGTGACATCTGCCAGAAAACCACGGCAAAAGGGCGAGGTAAACCGACCCCCTATCAGAAGGGACCAATCATATCGGAACCCTTTTCCCGATTTGCCATAGACCTTATCACTCCATTCGTCCCCCTTTCAAAGAAGAGCATAGTTCTGTACTTACCCTCGTGGACTGTGCTACGGGTTTCCCCAAAGCTGTACATTTAAAGAGAACGACAATGTTACGTGTGCGAAATCCTTAATTTCCATCTTCTCTACGGTAGGCATACCAAAGGAAGTATTGTCCGATCGAGGTCGTGAATTTACTTGTGAATTGATGGAATATATCGGGAAACTGTTGATGGTAAATCCGCTCTTTACCACCCCCTATCCCCCTTGGCAAATGGAATTTGTTAGAATTTATTGCGACCTTGAAGTCAATATTATAGAAGCTGTGTGCTGAAGAGCCCCGTGAGTGGCATCGCTTCTTACCCATGGCACTATTTGCATTTAGGGAGATTCCACATCGTACGCTTGGATTTGCTCCTCTCTAACTAATCTACGGACGTAATGTGCGAGGTTCCATTAGCATCCTCAAGGCGTTATTCTCTAACGCCAAGTTAGAGAGGGAAATTCAATCTTCCTATGCGTATTTTCGGGATCTTCGAGGAAGATTAGAAGAGTGTACCGAGATTGCATACCGAAGTGCCGACGTTAACTTAGAAAAGTACCGGACGAACTTCGATGTCAAATCGAAGGAGAGGATTTTTAGCCCGGTGATGAGGTTCTATTGTTACTTCCCACTGAGAGAAAAACAACTTCTGAGCCAATGGAAAGACCCCTTCCCAATTCTCGAAGCGCGAGGAACTGTTGATTATTTAATTAAGAACCCCGCAGGAGAGAACTGTTCCACATCAAAATGTTAAAAAAGATATCACCGCCGCGCGTGTCAACAACATTGTTACCACATTGGAGGCCGACTACACGACGGAGGCCCTGAATCTTGTACAGGCCGTGTGCGTCAAACAGGATAAGGATTACTCAATACCAACCATGCCCGGCTCCATCAATTCATCCCCCGGTAGTTTGGATATCAATACGCAGCTAACTTCCAAACAAATTAGCCAGTTGCAGCTTATTTTAAGCAAGTTTGAGGACGTTCTTCTCGGAGCCCCCTGGTCTGCTATTAACTTCGAGCATGATATAATCCTCGCTACCCAAGATCCTGTTCGTTCAAGACCTTACCCCCTTCCAATTCATTTGAGAAATGTCTTTAACGCCGAGGTTAACAATCAGCTCAACCTCAATATCATTTAGCCTTCCACGTTAAATTATTGTTCCCCAATAGTTATGATACGGAAACACATGCGGTTTCATGTGTGTAGATTTTCGAAAATTAAATTCCGTGACCGTTTTCGATGCGGAACCGATTCCTTTAATTGACCAAAACCTTCACTTGTTCGAAAAGGCAAACTATATTAGCGAGCTCGACCTATGTAAAGCGTATTACTAGGTTCACCTGAAAAAAAGCGTAGGGAAAATACGCTGCCTTCCCCACCGCCAAAGGACTTATGCAGTTCCGCTTACTTCCTCTCGGATTAATGACGGCCTGCAGAAATTATAATCGGATAATGTGCAGAGTTTTAGACGGACTGGATAATGTCACCTTTTATTTTGACAACATTTACGTTGCCACTTGTGACTGGGACCAACACTTGGCCCCCCATCAGGCGCTCTTAAGCCGTTTGCGACAACATGGCCTTACAAAAGGCCCCGGTAAGTGCCACTTCGCCTATGATTCGATTCAATATCTAGGTTTTCACATTGGAAATAACCAACTTAAGCCACAAGAAGACAAAGTCCGGGCGATAGTTGAGATGACTCTCCCGGGTACGAAGAAACAGCTCCGTTCTTTTATGGGGTCTGCCACATTTTGTAGGAGGTTCGTCCCCAATTTCGCGTCTTTGGCCGCCCCGTTGTATGAACTACTCAAAAAGAAGTCCCTAGACTGCATCATATAGAATTCGAGGGCTACTGCTCATTTCCATCAACTAAATGGTAAATTAGCATCTGCCCCAGTCCTCAGGTTGTCTGACCCCAGTATGCCCTTCGAGATCCGAACGGATGAGAGTAACGAAGGGCATCGGTTGTGTCCTTCTTCAGTGCGGAGACGACGGTGAAAGTCACCCTGTAGCCAACGCGAGTCCCAAATTGCACCAACGTGAGAGGAATTATGCAGTGATAGAAAAGGAAGCTTTAGCTATTATTTGAAGTGTGCAGAAGCTAAAGATGTTCTTGGTAGGCTGAGAATTCGTTATAGAAACCGATCACCGCCCACTGGCATACTTCTGTAATATTAAACATCATAATGGCCGAGTGATGAGATGGAGCATATTATTGCAGGAATTCCAATATAGGATAATGTATGTAAAAGGGTCGGAAAATTGTAGCGCTGATACCCTTAGCCGTAATCCATTGGGTGACGACCACAGCTAGGTTTTAATTGTAATTGCTCCATAGCCATTTGTCCATTTTGTAATTATTATAACCGCCAGCTTATATTCAATTGTTTTTGTTTATGTATTTATTTTTCTCGATGTGTACGTCTAGGAAGCACATCGCCCTTGTATATATAAAATTAGGATTTAGAATCCTGGTCCAGCACCCCTATATGTGTATATCTACCACCGTAATCCTTCTATCATTTATGTAGAATGTATCATTGAATATCCATTTCAGTCTGTTTTTTTGTGGGGTTTTTTTTTGCTAAAAAAGCGAAAGAAGGCAAGTTAAAATAATAAAATTGACAATTATTAAAATTAAAGTAAAAACACTAATAACAATATATAGAATTAAATAATACTACCCAGTGTGATTTAAAAAAAACTAATAGAAAGTGAAATTATAACATAAACTGACTTGAATATCACATATTAAAAGTTACTGGAGTAAACAAAAATAACCTATCATATTAAATTGTAAAAAACAACAAAAAAAACGAAAATAAATCAGAATGAACAAAGTGACTACCCTCGCATCAGTCAGTCCAGCACGAAGACCTGCAAAGTCTGCTCTTCCCAAATCAAGTTTCCTCGATTTACTAGTTGCAGACCCTTCCTTGGGGACTTTGGCTACAAATCTAATTAGTCGGTGGTCACTGCCACCGAGCTCTTCGCCAACAGAGAGGTCCTCAAAGATGTCATCCTCAGAGGTGAAAACCAAGTCGAGGATATTTTCTCCTCGTTGGTTCTCTCACCCATTGAGTCAGGAACTCGTTGTTCGCAACTCCAGGAGTAGTGCGTTCTCGTCACAGGGTTCTCTGGTTTCCCAGTCAACTTGTGTGTTGAAATCACCCATGACGATACACACTGTCTTTTACAAGTTCTCCCAACAGCTGACACAGACTCCTGTTCTGTTCTAAGAGTTGGGAAGGGAGTCTGTAAAGCACTAGGGTCCTGTATCTGGCAGGACCTATCTCTAGGTCAACACCTAGTAGTCCATGGTCGGATACGATGTTGCAATCCGTCGAGTTGAGAGTATCTTTGACATACAACATCACACCGCCACCCTCTCTGTCTGGCCGATCTTTCAGAAGGAGCTGGTAACCGGGAATCGTGAATTCACCCTTAAAATCTCGGCTTTAGGTTTTTATCCACGACTCCATTATGGCCACCATCTCAGGTTCTTCTGTTGCTACAAGGCCACGAAGCTCAAGAAACTTATTCTTGATTGACCTCGGATTGAACAGAAGAACTTTGAGGGAGTCCACCAGTGTAGTACTTCCTATGCTGTTCCGTTTCCCGGCTTCTTTTGTGTGACAGTACCCTTCTTTGCCACATCTAAGAAGGTCGTTCCAGGAGTCTCACGGGCATATTGTCTTACGTCCGCCTTCACTCTGGGTCGGACGCTCCTCTGCGTCTTCTCCACGACATCCTCCATTAAGTTACAGAGCACAGCATTTCCCTTAGATGAAAGGTGCACTCCGTCCCTTTGGCAGAGGTCGTTTCGACCGTAAAAGGTGCGGTAGGGGACCAGAAAGAAGAACGCCCCCCCCCCTTCCTCCGCCGTACAGAGGTCAGCCAGGCTCTGGTTCAAGGTCACGTTCCTTGAGTGAGCTGTAAGGCTAGGACCTCTTCTTGGGAGCCTCCCTACAACGACCCGTCTGTGAGTTTTCAATCCGCAGTCGTCCACGGCTCCCACGACTGTGCTGAGGATTTTCTCACTGAGGTCTACTTTACCTCCTTGGAGTTAGAGGTCATTGATACTCACCATCAGGGCAACGACTGAATTCTCGGAGATCTGAGATTTCTCAGCCTCTACCCTGATGTCGTGGTTTCCCCGTCCTGGCTGGCAGCATACCTTCACACTAGTGCGAAGGTGGGCCACAGGCAGGGGCTGCAAACCTCGTGCTTGGGAATCGCCCACAAGGGTAACCCTCAGACATTTCGATGCAGAGGTTTGAGGCTTTCCTTCCGGAAGCAAACTCTCGGTTCCCTCTTTCTTCTCCATCTTATTTTTCTTGCTTTTCTTTTTCTTCTTTTTCTCATTGATCGTTTTCCCCTATCTTCCTTTGTTATATACCCTTCTGTTTCAACCTTTTTTTTCTTCTGCTTCTACTTTATCTTCTGTTTCAACTTTATCTTCTTCTGCTTCTACTTTATCTTATGTTTCAACTTTCTCTTCCTCCTGTTTCTTTCCCTTCTTTTTCTTTTTCTTCGCGGATTTATCTGCCTGTCGTTTGTTGATGGTTGCTATAATTGGTTTTAGAACAGACAAATATTCTTAAATAAATTTTAATTCATTGTCTTTGAGGATGGGTAGATTCACTTCTTTAAGAGTGTCGAGGTTTAGTGAGTCGGTAATCCTAGTCCAACTTCGTGGACATATATTTTATTACTGCACCAAGGTGAAGCGGAGGTGAAGCGTATCCAATACACCTACCTTAGCCACTTCCGGTCAATAAGAATAACCCCGGTGCGTACCATTTTGATCAAAACTAAGATGATGATCCCCTGAGTGTGTTCCCCACTCAGTAAAAGCCAACAATGGGTGGGTCGGTGGAATATTGAGATTTAACCCGAGTGGATTTTTAATAATTGCCAAAGGATCGTCCAAATTAGTTAAACACACAGATACAAAAATAATTTTAATGTACATGAATTTGAAATAAGCAACAGCGTATATAAATATATATATATAGGATTAATCTTGCACCGAATAAATAAGTCTACAAAATGTCGTGGAGATTACTTGCAGATTACTCACTGGGATGTTTGTGTGTTAATGGCACCCGACAGAATGAATGGAATAATAATATTGAATTAAACACTGAATTAATCACTTCTATTACTCGAGGTTATGGGCTCGAGATGGGAATTCTAGTTAACGAATAAACTGGTGAAGTTCGGGGAGGGAATAATTCAATTAACGATACCCTTGAGTCCGGCCGTCCGGCCGTCCGAGGTTACCAAATGAGAGGGTAATTCTAGACCGGTGATATGCTGATCCTTTGCCGGATCACGAAGGTGAGCCAAACTGTTGCTCAAATTGGACTTCTTCCTCGAAGTGCCTGTCCGATTATTTGGCTCCTGGAGTAGGTAGCCAAAACCGATTACCTAGCTACGTCTAGGGTAATCCGCAGAGGAAGGCCCTGTATAACCTCTGACTCTGAAGTGGTGGGGTCTGCGAGAAGTTTGGCACCTACAAGTACCGTGAAGGCAACACACAAATTCCCCGAAGTTTCTTTCTTACAACGGGCGAACTGTTTCCTTTGTGGAACGAGCTCCACACACTCGACGTAGGTCCAAGGTCTTCTGCCTGACTCCAGGGAGAAGTTTCCCTTTTATTTCAAAAACGAGCAGAAATCGAGAGAGAGTACCGAATTCTCATAAAATCCGTATCGCTGCGTGAAAGACCTTTTCGTCTGCTGCCAGACAAAGTAAATCTTTCACACCTTCGAGCTATCCTTGTTTCACGTCGTGGTTTACGAAAGCGCGACCCTTCGTCGTCTAGCCGGTGTCCTTTGAGGCAGACATTTTCCTGTGCGACTGGCTGCGAATTTAGTTGTCTGAAAGGCGCGGAAAGGGGCGGAGGAAATTCGAGGTGAAAGGCGAATTTGGAATACGGGAGGGACGCGCAGCTTGTGTCAGGGTATTTCCGCTTACAATAATGTACGTGGTATTTAGACTTCTACAAAGAGCAAAATTTACGTCGTTCTTATGTTTATATATATATATATATATATATATATATATATATATATATATATATATATATATATATATTCGGCTTAATCAGTCGTACATTAATTTCCATCAGGTGATTCATGGGTACTTAAGTTGGGCGCCAGTTATTTCCTGTATTTTTTTCTGCTGACTTGGGCTAACCAGAAACATTCCACCGCGCAGAACTTTTTCCCACTGTAGAATACTTAATCTTCTTTATTCCATCTGAATTGTTCTCTATCTGAATCAGTTGTTGCCACCAAGTTCAATATATGGGACGCACATTGAATATGGAATAATAATTTCAAACTCCTCTCCATGATGTTCTGAATGTCCAGGAAAGTTGCTGATGATTATCTCTTCATTTGAATCTTTTTCATCATCATCTTCATCAATATTTTCATTACAATTCTCAACATGAACATCGAACACTCTAAAGGATTTCACCATGTTCGATGCATTATTGTTGACTTCAGATACAATTTTTCTATAAGATAAACCATGCTCCGTTTTGATCCTGCCCAGTATTCTAGTAATTTGATCAAACCTATGTGTTCCACGAAATCTTTGGCATGCTAGTACATCTGATCCTCGCGACTAGTCATCATTCATCTGTAATGTTAAGAATTAGAAAATCAATGTTTGTACGAGCATTTTTTAAATTAATTTAATAGTATTGATTTGACAAGCCCCCAAATATCGAAGAGAACAACTATATGATATAGAGGAAGCAATTCAGCGATGAATCACCTACCATACCACAACATCAGGGACCCATCCCTTTAGAGTAAAATGTGAGGCATTCCATATTCGCAGCAAAAGGAAGACACCAAATTGATGAATGAGTAGTAACACATGTCGACTAATTGAAAATATTATACTATAAGTCTATCAGATTATCATCAATGGTAAATTTATCAACTATATAAAAATTATACACGAAATTAATAACATACCCAGTGCGCAGTGACTCCCATGAAACTAGGGTGATTAGTTGCCCATATGTCGCATGTAACACACACATGGTCAATCAACTGCTGTCAGTTTTGCTTATATGTCTTCCTTCATTGTACTTTGATTGCTAAGGTGCGTCTAGATGGCCCCTTAACAGTATGGCAATTTCAAGCTCACCTGGTTATGGGCTGGTAGTTGGCCTCTAAGTTATATGTTACCAGTTTAACGGGGGTTAGTAGTTTTTAGTGACCAGAAGACGGCAGGCTAAATGTTTACTTCGCGGTTTCCAATCCAAGTAATAACCTTTCCCAATGTTGTTTAACTCCGACGTAGCGCTATTGGAGTATTCGGTTACCTGGCGCTGACCTTAGGCTGACTCCAATTTTGGGGTAGGATTATCCTCTTGCTTGGTTTTAGTGAAGTAGGCTGGGTAAGAGGACCAGTTGAATCACCCAGAGGAAAAGGAATCTCGGAAAGCGAATTCAAGGACTCGTTATTGGGCTGCAGATTCGGTAGGCTTAGGCACAAAGAATTTGATTTAACTTGTGTCAGGTATTTTAGGAAGGCCTACTAATGTTTAATTCTATTTTAACTATCCTTACCTGACTGTCTGACTGACTGACCTTTGACTCCCTCCTGTTCTAGGCTCTACCCAGAGACATATAATGTATCGAAAACAGTAGGCGTGGCCCGCTGTTGCACGGGGATAAAAAACATCTTTATCTCAAATTTCGATAATTAGATTTTGTGTTTCGCAGCTCTTTGATAGTAAATAAGGTCTGCATCTTTCTTTTCTTCATCTAGGTGTCAATGACCGCACCTGCTTTGAGGTTTGTTTGTACAGTTGTGGCGTTTCCCACAACCTTGGTGGTAAGGTCTTGGACAGAGGCGTGTAAGTGTATATGCTTGTGAGTGTGTAAGTGTGTGAGCGCGTATGCGTGTGAAATATTCGTTTTGCCTACAGCCCTCTGCAAGAACAGTATATATTATTGTTTATATGATCAAATATTGTATATTATTATTTATCTTACAAAATGTGTATATATTCTTATTTACATTATCAAATGTTGTATCTTATTATTTTCATGACAATATATTATTAATTACATGACAAAAATGTTATATATTATTATTTATATTACAAAATTTTATCTAATATTAGATTAATTATATGTGCATATTTATGCGCATGCCCATTTCAAGCCTTCATAGGATTTATATGACCCTCATCTGTGAGGTTTCATTGTCAATCCTATTTCACCTGGTAATGTAGCACTACAACAGCGTGGTTTACGTGTGAATAATTTTAATCAGATGTTAACTATAAAAAAATAGCAAAATACTTTGAGTTATACTAACATGAAAGATACTTAAATTCATGTAGTTCAACTACGCTCAATGGTAGGAGCCCATTAGCCGCATGCTTAGTTTTGACTGTTTGGCAATTTTGGGAGAGACAGCAATGCTGCCGCTTGCATATTCTTTGGCTGAACGCTTGAAATATTTCTTCACCGATTCATATTTACTCAAAAAATGTGAATGTAGTTTCTGCACAAGTGAATAAATTATAATAATGTGGGGAGACTTCTTGAACGCCATGTATAATATTTTTCAGAGTATCACATTCTAGTTGAAATTAATACTAAACAAGATTCGAAAAAGAAATTATTCTTTACTAAAGTTATTTTCACCATAATCAGTGCATTTTTATCTTATGTTAAATTGAAAGCTGAATTTTGTATTTCAGGAAAAATTGCAGACATGCATCAAACAGAGATAAAGCGCGATAGAACTAACATTTTATTAGAGTTGGATATCCTCAGTTTTGAAGGAAGTTACTACTCCATAATTTATTAATATATGAAGTGCACAATACGGTATATTCAAATGGACTTCATTGCAAATTTAGCATTAGTCTTGTATGGCACCAGTCACTTAAAATATGATGAACCATTATGTTATGTTGCTAGTTACTACTTACATCGTTACTAAGTGGTACTAACACTGAGGTCCCTCAAAAGATTGCTTGTCGAGTCGAGACCAGTAAATAGACTTGTAGCTTTCTCTGTAGAATACATACAAATAAGTTTAATACAGTTTCCAGCATTTTCAACAATTTAAAAATATTTTTTGTTCAATAGCACAATTTAATTCTTATTGTCAACATTATTATCTAAATATATTGATTGTGAGGGGATGCCCTAGAAGAACCACCGTGAGAGCAAGCACCCTCAGAAATTTCCCTCTATTCTTTGACACCACATGCGCCTACCGTGAGAATTTTAGAAAGTTCAGGAACGAATCAGTCCCTCTCTTAATCACCCGCCACGGGCTATGTTTGCTTTCAGACGTCACTCACTCCCCC